>CM076575.1:1513249462-1513411207 GCA_034641835.2 Pinus albicaulis | reverse complement strand
CTGTTTCGGGGATTTAACACCCTAGAGGTTGGTTGGGATTCAACCTCCACAGAGCAGGGGCGTACTATTTAACAGAGACTCACACGATCATGCACAGTCATGAAAACGAAATAGAGCAGAACCAGAGGTTTACCCGTTGGTCCTACGTTTGAAGTAGATCCACGTGGAGTTCAAACTCCCTGCAACCGTCCTTCCTCTTTCACCTGAAATACAAGAAGAAACCAGCACAAAGGACAAGTTGTACAATATATTTCTACTCTATATGTTAGTGAGATTCATATAAAACATTAAATAAATCATCATGAATGCTTGTATAACAAATATTCTTCATACATTAAAGCATACACCAACACGTTTACTTCGGGAACAACATGATACTTCTGTATTATAAAAATAGTACGTACAAAAGTAAGTGGAGAGATCACCTGATCCTTCCAAGGCCTTCGCAGACCGTCGTCCGGATCCGTCCAGCCCTTGCCTCGCTAAGACTCCTTCCAAATGAGTGCATACGAGATAACACATAAAGGGATGTGTATCTCAAGGAAACAAGGGTTTCCTGAAATGAACTGGGAAAGTGCAGGAGGCACGGGGAATCAGACTTGGATAGGGAACCAACAGAGTATAATAATAATAATTCTCTCCCTCCCTTAGGCCATACATATGAGGTCCTTTTATAGTCCCTCCAAGTAGTTTCAGTAGTTGGAAACAGTTGGCCACGGGCTGGGGTGGTTGAACTACCTGAGTAACCATCAACCCAGCGCGAAATTAGGGATTTTTATATATTTTTTAATCATTAAAATGGCACACGCGGAAAAGTCTAGCTGTACTCGCGTATACACGCGGAAAAACACGGGCATAGTCGCGTATGAAGGATTTTCCACTGTTTTTAAGTGAATTTGTCCAAGTCTGTAGGAATGGGTGCCTATAAAGCCATGTAGCAATCATGAATCATGTCAAGGTGAGAAATGATGCTATAACAGATGCCCCCTAATATATGAGGTCAGAAGGGGTACATGATGGCCGAAATGTATTATGCACATAGAAATAACTTCGCAAGAACAAGAGAGGACTTCACCAGATTTCAGCCTGCCAAAAACCAATGAAAGAAATCAGAGAGTCAACACATGCTGAGGCGGGCATACCCATGCTCAGTCAAAAATACATCATATATAGAAAAAGTACTGAATAGATCCAACATGTATACAAGTATAACTGAACTGAAAGTACATAGTGAATCATCTGAGCAGGGCCCGGAAAGACAAGTCTGTATCAATGTCCAAGTATCACATATAGAAAGTTGATCAAAGATAGTGCAACTGGATGTCTGATCAAGTAACTGAATCTCCAAGTACCGGATCATAAGAGGCGGATCAAACGGTACAATCACGCAACTCGGGGATCAACATATAAGATGCTGCTGTGCTGAACTGCAACATATAAGGGTGGACGGCAACACTGGCAGAAACTGAAAGAACTGTCAACAGTGAACCGAGAAATGCTGATGCAACCCAAGGTCTTCACCGATCACAACGGCACAATTCTACACACTGGGAATAAATGAGCTGAAGTCGACCATGTGAGAAATCGTTGGATTATCGGGCAATGATGTTTCCCGTTAACCAACGCGAGACAACCCACCGATAATGATAATGAGTGTCAAGGTGCCCCAGTACAATCTGACAAGTGTGAATGAATGAGTTGAAGTCGAACACTTGAAAGAATCTACCAATCAGGAGGCAATAATGAATCCCCACTATCGATAGCGAAGAGTCTGCCACTGATGACTGCAAACCCTAAGGTACTGACAAAAAGACTCTAGATCTTGTTCCCAGAGCAATGAGTTGGAGTCGATGGGAAAAGATCTGCTGGAAGGAAGGCATTAAGGCATCCCACATCAGTCCAGCGCGAGTGTAACCCGCAGGCCAAGATTTGGAAGGAATCGGACGAAGTAGAGTGATGGAACCAAAACCAAAGTACGTTTTCGACGTGCACAAGATGAAGCTAGCGCACGAAAGAAACCCTCTGAACCAACCAATAATGAAAGCTGACACAGAGGCGAGAAATCCACCGATAGGGTCAAATGGAAATCAAGGTACTGCACGAATCCCAAGTGTGACAATGTGTGCTGACGTCGAACACAGGGGAAACCACTCAGTCAAAGACCCATGATGATGATCAAATGCTGAGCACGAGGTCACCTATCATTGATGGGAATAGGCCCAAGGTGCGGCTCTAGGCTTGCTCTCAGAGCAATGTGTCGTAGTCGATAAGAGACAAACCCGCCGGCAAGAAGTCAATGGAGACCTTCTCAAACCAGCACGAGCAGAAGATCAAAACATCTGATGTGACAGAACATGATACTGACAAGACCGGGAAGGCCGACCGAATAATGAGTCAAGAGACACCGCAGAATGGCCGACTCAGGCTAGACTTCCCTTGAACAAAAGCACGACTCTGTGATGACCATGGCAGTAAAAAGTGACACTGTATAAGTCTGTCTTGCAGGAGGCAAAACAAACTCTCCATATGATTGGAAGAGATAACCAACCGGGGGAGAACCGACAAGTGAAACATGGTAAAGGCTGAACCTAGGTCAAACTAGAACCATCCCAAATGAAGGAAATATATATAAGTATATGTGCTTTGTTCAAGGGCGACAAACTGACTCTGTACCGCCATCGAAATAACGAAGATACATCCCGTTCCCACTCTTTTTGTTATATTTAATTTTTTTGTCTTTTTCATAATAAGCCTGAAAAAGAATAAAAGAATGCTATGATACAATGGATAGAACGAGTATCGAAAAAAGCAGATGCACTAGTTCCGGGGTTTGGAACAATCCTATGCTCAATGCAAGGTGGCGAAAACTGGTCAGTGATACTCAGAGGAACGTTCCATCCATGGGTACAAAGGTGTCAAGCCGTGATAGCTAAGTGCATGCAATGGTTAACTTGTACAGAAATTCAAGGTCAAAAGTTGGCTTAAACATCGAGTCCAAATGAAGCCGGCTAAAGGCCAGGATAAACAAGCAGCCAATATGCAATGCAGTAATACAACTTAACGACACCAGGGAGCCTCTAGGGTATAAGCCAGAAAATGATAAGTGATGAAGGAGAAGAATGAAGCTTCAACACGAAAGACATGGCGGGACTAAAGAGGACTCCCGAGCCTACATAAAAAGCAGCATGGGCAACAAGTGATAGCGAGGAACTAACTAAGGAAGCCCATGCAAAGGAAGGCTCTACCATCAAGTCATGATTTAAAAATCGGCGAGTGAAAATGGTATAATACTCATGACCTGATGGGATCGACCCTAAGGCAAGTGATCAGTATGGAGGCTAGGATGCAAGATGCAACGGAAAGTGATTCCCTAACCTATATGCCAGTGAAGATCATATACCTGCCGTGAAGAGTCTGAACACATGGGCCAGAAATCGGGAAAAATTTCGAAAATGTCAAAATGTACCTGAAATATACCAAACTGGGCACTTCCAAGCAATCGAGTTATACAGCATAAGACAGATCGAAAAAATAAGCACAAGGAAATTTTTGCGAAAATTTTCAATTTTTTAGCCATAAATACACAAATTACAAATTACCTCTCAAATGGTTCATTATTGCATAGCTGATTTGGAAAAAGAGCTCTGGAGCTAAAAACTTGTTTCGTCAAACCAGCAACAACCGACCGTCGAAATTCAGCGAAACTTCAGGTAGGCTCCTTATTCATCCTGTTGATTCATTTTGTCCGTTTAAAATTTAAAATTAAGTGGATTTTTACCTGGAAACCCTTATTAAAAAACGCGTACCGGCGCATACGCGGGTTCAAAGAAGGAAAGCCGCGTGTACACGCGACTGTGCACAGCGAAACTAGCGTATGCGCAAGTCCGAATTTTAAAAATGAGTTTCTAATACAAATTTTAATGAATTTCTTCAGGATGACAATTTCATGGAGGGAACGCGAGCATAGTGCAGTGGACCAAGAGGTCATGGAAGACCGTGCAGCACAAAATGTCCTCCGAAACTGTGGATTATTCAAATTTTTCAATATGCCCAATATGAAAAGTAATGTGAGATTGCTTGAAATGCTGGTAAATTATTGGGAACCGGATCAGGATTGTTTCATCATTGATCAAATGCCACTACGCATAGAGGTGGAAGAAATATACTTCATCACTGGACTCTCCAGAAGGGGAGACCCAGTGGATTTGCACGGAAAGCCCCTGGGAGGGTTAACCGTGGAGGACTATGTCCAACTCTATTGCATAGAAGATTCCAAAAAAGTAGGCACACAGATTGCAATCAGAGATATCAGGGACTTGCACACGAAGATCCTCCTGTTCACCATCGGCAGAGTGGCAGGATCTGCCTCACTGCATCAGGCGTCCAGGGCGCACATGAGCATAGCTGTAGAGTGCTTAATTCATGTGTATGATTGGTGCACTGCCTTGCTACTGAACATGAAACAACAACTGACCTCCATTCGCAAAACACATACAAAACACTTTGGCTATGGAACCATTTTGACCACATTCTTCTTCGAGAGAGTTCCAGCTTTGAGACCCAAAGTCATCTCAACTATCAGCAACCCTCGGGACCCAAGAATTGCCCGTTGGGCAGACATGATGAAGAGACTGGGGGGCAGCGAGGTACCCCGAACTACCTGGGATGATGAGTTCTTCTTATGGTGGAGAGAATAGATCATCGCAGTAGATGACTATCCCTATGCCGGGATGGATTTCCGAGGAGATCCAGATCTAGTACTTCCACCCGGTGCAGCATGGGGAGCAGTCGGTAAGTTTTTTCAAAAATTTTAACTTATATGATTTTTTTTTTGGATTTTTCAAATATGTATGAAAAATGAAAAAACAAACATGTTTTTGGATTGGATTCATAATGACTGACAAATAAAAATGATCATGTTTCAGATGTTGGACCAGTGCGTCCTGAGGGCCTAGCACGTCACAAGCGCTGCAGAGGTGAAGCAGAGACAGCGGATTCTGACAGAACCCTCCAGGCCGTGCAGAGAAACTTGGAGGGACTAACCCGCCAAATCCCTCTGGCTGCTGTGGAGGACTTGCCAGAAGCCGTCCAGAGACGGGTTGTAGGAGTACCCCGGGACTGGGTTAGACTATTCCGCCGTGTGGCCACTGCAGTGATGTTCTATAGGAACGCTGGGCAGGGTCCTCAGGATTAGACAGATTTTCATATTGGATGACTGTATATTTTTTGAGACTGAACATGATGGGGCATAAGCCCAAGTTTTGTACTGCATTGATGGATCCAAAATTTTGTGAAGTTTTTTGACATACTGATGATATATATACAGCGATATTTTGATGTGATGTGATAAATGTATCAAATGTATGATGTTTTTGATGATTTAGATTTTATTGTATCGAATGATTAATATGCCAATCTAAAGCTTGATTAGCTAATGAGTCAGCAAACCAATTGTCAGCTCGAGGAATATGAATGAATGTTAAAAATTGAAATGACCTTTGTAACAAACGTACCCTCAAGAACAATCGTAATAAAACCGGATCTCGTACCCGATAAGTGTTGTTCAACTGCGACACCACCAGCTGGGAGTCCAAGAAAACTACCAACGAATCAACACCCAAAGATATTGCCTCCGAGAGTAGATGAATGATTGCAGTGTATTCTGCTACGTTATTGGAAGCAGGACCAATGCAGACCCCTCTTGATACCAACAGCTGACCGGAAGGATAATGAAGCACCCAAGCCGCGGAAGCTAAGTTCCGGGTGTGTCTACTAGCACCATCGGCGAAACCATAATGACTCATGACATCAACACAACCTGCCAAAGCAGATCAAAAACATCACCATCCCATCAAAAATCGAAAATCAAACAGACATGTACAAGACAAAAACTACTATATACAAAGCAAAATGCCAGGCCAAAGCCTAGGCATAATACTTCTTCAGATAGAGCCCATTTCGGGGCTCCGACAACTCGTTTCCTTCGAAGTCAACCAAGGTATACGCTCCTTTCTTAAGGACCTTTTTGACGATATAGGGGCCATACCACATCGACTTAAACTTTCCTGCCCCCAAGGCATCTTTTTCTCGGGCATAGACCAAAACAAGGTCACCTTCGGAAAAGACCCTAGGCTTAACCGCCTTATCGTACTGGACTTTGACTCGGTTTTTATGCGCTTCGTTCAACGTGGCGGCATCTCGACGCTGCTCATCAAGATGTTCCAGATGAAGAAGCCGCTCCGCCAGACTAGAAGTGTCAGGAAGAAGCTCAACAGCTAATTTAAGGGAAGGAATCTCGCATTCAATGGGAAATACGGATTCCACCCCGTGGACTAACTGAAACGGAGTAAAGCCAGTTGCAGTTTTAACTGACGTCCTGTATGCCCAGAGTGCATGATATAGCATAATGTGCCAGTTGGATCTATGTTTATCAATCGTCTGTTGAAGAATTGTCTTCAAGGACTTATTCACGGCTTCCACTTGCCCATTGGCCCGAGGATAATATGGAGATGAATGCTCCTGCCGGAAACCCAATTTAAGAGCCAACTCAGCCATCATACTGTTCTGAAAGTGACTGCCATGGTCAGTGACAATCTCTCTAGGTATACCGAAACGAGCAATGACTTGGTTGAAGAAGAAAAGAGCTGCAGTCTCACCATCGTTCCCAAAAGCAGGCATAGCTTCGACCCACTTCGTAAAGTAGTCTACTGCTACGATAATGTACTTGTGACCTTTTGCCGAAGGCGGGTTACAAGTAGTATAATCCATACCCCACTTTGTAAAGGGGCCGACAATAACGACTGGAAAAAGCGGAGCTGGATGAGCGCGCATTTTTCGAGTATACACTTGACAAGGATGACACTTCTTGACCGATTCAATACAATCTTTGAAAATCGAGGGCCAGAAGTAGCCAGCGCGCAAAATCTTTTGGGTTGTAGCAAGCCCTGATAAATGACCCCCACAAGCTCCACCGTGAGAATCATTAAGCATAGCCTCAGCTTCTTCGAAAGTTAAGCAGCGTCTTAGGATTGAATCAACCCCTCGACGGTACAAAGCATCACCAATAATCAGATAACTTTTAGCTAAGTGACGCAGCTTACGACGCTCATCTTTCGAAAAAGAAGAGGGAAACTTCGCAGCCTGGAGATATACAATGATGTCCCCATACCAAGGATCTTGTGGAGAGATCAGAAACAAGTGTTCGTCCGGAAAGGACTCATCATAGATCATCGCCTCTCCACCAGGCAACTCGGAGATCAATTCCGCAAAAACTAATGACTTCTTGGATTTGGCAGACATGAACTCTAGATCAAATTCTTGTAAAATCACAATCCATCTATTATATTTGCCCCCAATCACTCGCCTGCTGAGGACAAACTGAAATGGATTGGCAGCTGCCAAGACAGAAGTTTTGCGAAGAATAATATAATGCCGGAGTCGCTGCACAGCATGAACTGCTGCTAAGGCTAATTTTTCTATCGGGGTGTATCGTAGTTCAGGTCCTACCAGTCCTCGACTAACGTACTAAATAACATGCTCATCACAGAAAGCATCATCCTTCCACCGCCGCAACCATACCAACGCGTAGCCCCCGCCG
This sequence comes from Pinus albicaulis, assembly GCA_034641835.2. NCBI lineage: Eukaryota > Viridiplantae > Streptophyta > Pinopsida > Pinales > Pinaceae > Pinus > Pinus albicaulis. The sequence goes on along the minus strand of CM076575.1, from coordinate 1,513,403,610 downwards.
TAGCCGTACACAAAAGAAAATCTCTGCTATAATCGGGTGGACTCAGCAAAGGAGCAGAGGTCAATGCCTTTTCAAGGCGTCGAATGAGCGTTGAGCATAGTCGTCCCAAAGAAAAGGAACTCCTTTCTTCAACAGTCTCATATATCCCTTTGTAATCTCAACATAGTTAACGATAAACCTCCGAAGAAAATTAGACTTCCCTTGGAGACTTTGAAGCTGACGGATTGAAGACGGGGGAGGCAACCGAAGTATTGCCTCAACCTTGAAGGGATCTACCCTTATCCCTTCATTAGACACGATAAATCCCAACAGCCGACCGGATGTTACCGCGAAAACGCACTTGTTCGGATTCAAACGAATTTTATAAAAACGACATCTCTCAAATATTTGCCGGAGGTGTCCTCGATGATCCATCCTCTTTCGAGAATGAGCAACTAGATCATCTAAGTATGCCTCTATAATTTTCTTGATGTCGTGGAAGGCGTAAGACATGGCCCGCTGAAAAGTAGCTCCAGCATTTTTCAGACCAAAAGGCATTTTCTTATATGCAAACGTACCCCAGGGACAAATAAATGCGGTCTTATGTTGATCTTCCGGACGGATAGTAATTTGATTATAACCAGAAAAACCGTCCATGAAGGAAAAAATTTCGTTACCGGCACACTCATCAATAATCTGATCAATGAAGGGTGTGGGGTAATTATCTTTAGGACACGCCTTATTCAGGTCTCTGAAATCGATGCACACTCGAATTGTTCCTTGATTTTTATCAACAGGAACGGGGTTTGAAACCCATTCAGTCAGAGGAACTGGGAAAATGAATCCCGCCTTAAGCAGCTTTTCAACTTCAGCTTTGATAGCTGCTGCCTTCCTAGGATTAACCAGACGAAGTTTTTGCCTGACCGGCTTAGCGTTTTCATACGTCTTGATCTCATGCTGGACGATAGATGGGTCTATGCCAGGCATTTCCTCATAAGACCAAGCAAAAACATCCCTATACTCTTTGAAGAGCTCGGTATAGATTTGAACTTCTTCACGGGAACATTCAGCTCCAATGAAAACGTTCTCGATAACGTTGGGATTCCTGGAGATGTTCACCGGGATAGTCGGAGAGATCACAGCCATGTTCCCTTCAGCATAAACCTGTGCTGGTGCTAAGGGGCTCAAGACTGGGTGAACAGGTCCAGAAGACTGAGGACTTGGAAAACTAGCTTCGACTTCGCTCAAGTCAGGTAGGAAGTAAGACCGATGATGCAAGTCATCCCACGGTCTCTCTATACCTGTCATTGCTTCCAGGATGGCCTCTTCAGATGGAAGAGTTGTATCTAGACAATCCTGGGCAGAAGAAGAAGTAAGCGTCCAAGCCGGAGCTACATCACCATCCAACTCTTCCGGCGAAAGAGGAGCTGGATCAGACTCTGCAGTGTCAACAACAGACTGATATGCAATCTCAGCTGCAGAAATCGGGAATGCCATTCCACCCACTTTCCCTTCCTCCAAAGTGGCAGTTGGGGAAGGTAAGGTCCAAGGGTCCGAAAAATAATGAGTTCGAAAGAACTCTCTTCGAAGGGGAGCCTTGGAGGATGAAATAGCATTGACAGACACCTTAGGAGGAGGAAGATCAAAAGATCCCATCAGGGAAGAATACATTCCAACTCCCAGATTCTCGATAGGTGCCTTAGTATTGTCCAACTTAGGGACGGATGAGTCAGGAGGCGCATCCAGGTCTACAGGAGGACAGTCCAATTGATCCACCGTAACTATCCTCCCTTCGTGGGGGAAACATACTATCCGAAATAGTGAAGATGCAATGGCATCCATATCATATATCCAGTTCCTCCCCAACAGAAGGTTGTAGTCCAAGGCCGCATCTACTACCTCAACCTCTATGTTAACGGTTTTGCCCCCAACACAGATGGGCAAAGCCGGGACAATACCATGGGGCCTATGAGAATGGCCATCGAATGCAGTAAGAATAGTGCTAGATGGAAGAGCTTTGGGAGATCCTAGTGTCTTCCAGCATGCGAGAGACATCACGCAAGTAGAAGCACCCTCATCAACGACCGTGCGAAAGATATTAGTCTTCCGGTACGATGATTTAATATGGAAGGCCATATGATGAGGAAGTATCTTCTTAAAATTATTCATATCAAAGGTAATCAGAAGAGAATTTTTCGGATCTATAGCTCCAATGGCAGTGAGCAAAGCACTGCGCTGAGCCGGACAAGACTGGAGTACCTCTAAAGCTGACATAGCACAAGGACTCTGCGCCAGATCTTCTACAATCGAGCAGTTCTGGGCAGCCCTCATGTTCGGATTAATCGTTGACCGCTTAGAGGATGCCTTCGGTATCCGAGGCATAGACTCGACAGTTGGCTTCGTGATATGAAGCGGCTCAGTAGCTTCAGGAACTTCCTTAGCTTTCGAAGATTCCTCTCCGCCATAATCACGGGATCTTGTAGCGACATCCACGTGAGCACTCATCATAAAGATATTCGATGGAATTTCCCCTTCCTGAGGACCTCCAGAGGAAGCCCCAGGATTTTGATTCGCGCCAGCAATTAATTGCTGGCCTTGGGGAAAAGGGTTTGTTAGCACAGCCTGGGAACTAGAAGAACCCTGCTGAGATAACAGGCGCTGAGCATCCTGAATTTTCGGGCAAAGATGCGTGAGATGGTCTCCAGCACAAAGCTTGCACGGAAACTTAACTTTCTTTTTCTCCTTTTGCCCTTCACCAACATGCTCGTTGGTCTTATTAGCATTGCCCTTCCCATTCTTGCCCTTCTTCTTGTTATTACGTCCCTTCTTCTTCCCATCGGACTGTTGATTTCCTTTGGGTTCAGAAGATTGGACAACATTAATGGACAAAGACTGGGAAGGTGATGAATCAGCAGGCACAGCCTGACCAGAAGAAGCAGATTGTAAAGACAACTGCTGCAATTGAGAAAGCAGGCTGGCTGCACTACTACTGACCGATCCGACAAGTCCGTCACCATGCGGACCAGGTTTAGGTTTCGATAGATCCAATTTGGAGCGAGGAGCATTAGGCAAATACTTGTAAAGCATGCCAGACTGAGAATAGATCAACTCTAACTGCTGGGCCCTAAAGATGGTCTGCTCCTCGGAATATACCCCTGACATGGATACATCTTTTGAAATATCTGACTGAAGCGACTTCAAAAACCACTCGAGAAGGAACTCACCTGGAATATGGGCTTTGATAAGCCTCTTCCTTCTCCTCCATTCCTGAATATGATCAGAAAGGTGAGTTGCCTCATCCTGCTTAAAATTAGCCAGGAGTTCGGTCCCAGCCTCATATCTGACGGGCAACTGGAAATGGTTAAGAAAAGTGACAGCCAGTTCTCCAAATGTGGCGAAACTGCCCCCAGTAAGCTCTATATACCACTTCGCGGCGTTTCCAGTTAAGGTGCGCTGAAATAATCTCAGTCTAATCGAATCGTCGATCAGAGAGTTGGATGAACACCATAAGTGGAATGTGGTGACATGGTCTGCCGGATCTTCACCATTCTTACCTTCAAACTTAGGAATGTCTCAAGGAAGTTTGGTTGGAACCGGAGGCCAACCCGGACTATACTGAATCGGGTCATTAGTTAACTTCGCCAAGTCTGGCAAGCTTAACGTTGCCAGAAATGGTAATCGCGGCGGAGCCTGAGAATTCCATCCTTGATGGGATGGATTTCCCACATTCTGAAAAGAATAGCCTGGATTTGATAAGGCACCAGGCTGCCAGAAAGGACCCGTAGAAAACGGAGAAGAACCTCCTCCCCACGCCGAGTTACCAAGACCCAGACTAGTTCCCCCCGCTGAAGTATTGACCGAAGATGTAAGCCCCTGGTAGGGGTTCCATGCATTAGATAGAGGAGAAAGAGACTGATAAGCACTCGATGCAAGGAAAGAAGCATTCCCTGGATGACTCGCGATGAACTGATTCCCTGCCCCCGACGTTGCAAACATAGGATTCCACCCCATAAAAGCAGTCGAACTTGGCCCCTGAGCCCAAGGATTAAAACTTTGGGTCTGGGACGTAAAAGGAAATGACCCTAAAGAAGGATTAGGACTAGGAATATGCCCAGTCCCAAAGGGGAAACCCTGAAAAGAAGCTGATCCACTAGCCATGATGGACATGGGCGTAGATCCAGCTGCACCGGCGGTAAAGGAAAAAGAGGGATTTCCAGCAATGGACATCCCTGAAACAAAGGGACCAGATTGAGAAGCATATGCTTGGTTGAATCCAGAGCCAAACATAGCAGTGCTAGAAGCACTCGAAGACAGAGCAAGAGTGCCCCCTGCCTCGACAGAAGCAGGGGTCTGAATACCCGCAGCACTCACGGTAGAAGCCGCGTTCCCAGTCGTGGCCATCGAAAGAAAAGAAAGATAAGGAAGATCCGGCGGTCTCTCAGACTCCGGTCCGATGTACTCTATAACAAACGGATGATCAAGAGGAAGAGGAGATGGACCTGTAGCTGCAGGCTCAGGTATATCTTCTATCTGAAAATCTTCCTCCTGAGGAAACAATACCCCCGAGGTGAGCGAAACGCTCCTCTCGGAACCGACACCGGAATCAGCAATGAAACCTTCAGACCTTAGTGGAGGATCTCTCTCCACAGCGTCAGACTCTACAGGGTGAAAACCACCTGCTAGATCGCTCCTACGCCTTCTCGAAGAAGGCTCTGCACTCTCGGGAGATAACCCCCGGACTCTCCTCGAACGTCGAGGCGCTCGATCAGCCACTTTTACAAATTTATTATATTAGACTCAAGAAAAGTGAAAAGCTAGGCAAGCTAGGAGCAAAGAGCACTCACTAAAATCAAAACCCTGAGAAACAGCAAGCAAACAGCCTCCAATTATTTCCGCTCCGGGTGATGAGGACCGGACACCAAAATACAGGAAAGCGAAATATAGGACCTTCCGAAAGCAGTCTGGGATGATTAGGGCCCAGAACAACTAGCGAAGGTATCAGAAACAGTTACGCCGACCTCCTAACGACAGCCTTTGCCGGCTCAAGCACCCAAGCTTCGCAAGGGCACCCCCTAGAAGTACTGCTGAAAGTGATACGACGTCTGCCTCAGGTACCACGGGTATTCCCCCCCGCAGTCACCTGTGTGGAACCTAGGAACAACAACTATGGACACCAATCCGTATCAGAAGCTGGGCGGAACGGTCTTGAGGTCAGATTCAGCTAATCGGAGGGGGGTATCCCTCTTCTTAACCTTCACTTCCCCTCGCGCTTGACTCTCGGATGAGAGCTTTCCCAGTCCACCTCACGGAGTTGGATTTCGCTCAATTAGTAAACTTCTATGTCTGTTTGAGCGGCCTTGGAGAGTTAACTCTCCTCTCTCCTATTCCAAGGCCCTACAACCCAGCTAGTTGGTGATTGACACTAAATAAAACTTGCTAGTTGATTTTAGATTTAATCGCTTATTTTAAGGGCTGTTGTATTAAGTCACAAGGATATGGAGTTGAAACCAATGATGTTCTGACGCAAAAGAAATTAATAAAAACCTGACTACATGCACATGCAGTTCTTAGTCTTTCGATGAAGAGCAATTTCTATGTAAGTTCTACGAGTCTAAAAATGTATTTTTCTTTTCGAATTACAAACTCACACGCACAAAAATTAAGAAGCTAACTAAATGATTCAATGCACCTAATGCAAATGACCACTAACATGTAAATTCTAAGATGCAGAAAGTCCCTTGAAACAAGGTGAAATTTCCCAAAAGGCTCCTTCAGTTTCAACTAATCTTTTGATATCCAGAAAGCTAATTATTGCAAACAAGAACTCTTAATATAAGACACCAAAATACTCAACAAGAAAAAGAAGAAATCAAAAGACAACCTCCCTTCACAATTAAGCGGGAAACTAGAAGCAAGAAAATTCACTAAAGTCCCAAAAGATGAAGCCAAACGAAAATGAAAAAGGCAACAACAAAAACAAAAACAAGAAACAATGTTTTTTGAGTTTTTGATATGAAAAAACAAAAAGCAAAACAAATGTTTTTGGGCTTTTCAGTTTTATAAAACAAGAGCTTCAAGAAAACCAAGAACAACTATCTCAATCCAAGCCAAAATGAGACCGAATTTGAAGCATAACCTCCAACTATGCCCCCAAACCTTATAAAACTAATGATAGCAAGATCAATAAGGGCAACGGAAAACTAAAAACTCAATCAAACAGCCAAGAGAAATAGTGCAAATTTGTTGCAACACAAAACTCCAAAGAAACAAGAAAAGATCTTCGAAAAATGCAACAAAACCCTAGCTTACGAAACTCAAGAAAACCAATCGAAAACAAAGAAAAGAACGCGATGCAAAGCACAACACAAAGACAGGAGCGAGTCAGTGAGCAAAAGCTCTCTGTTCTGGTAAAACAGAACAGCCAAGAACGCTCAGAAAGCGATCTTGGAACTCAATCCAGGAGTGCTAGCACCAACAAGAACACTTCGCCAAAAGATCAGTTTTTGGGCAAACGAAAGAGAACCAAGACTTAAAACCACTTCTGTCACACTCCAGTAAGTACAAAGACACTGCAAACACAGGCCTCCACAGCCAGAAAAGACCAAAAACACCAGAATCTTGAAATTTCAAATTCAGCCTAGGTATACGCGACCTTGCAGTTATGCAACAGGCGTGTATACGCGTCTGTGTTGAACGAAACCCGCGTATACGCGGTTCCTTCTTCACAAACTCGCGGGTATACGCGACTGTGTGCAAGAAAAACTGCGCATACAAAGAAAGATAATGAAAAATAAAAAGTACAAGCCTGGGAAAGGTATAAAAGCTTCAGACTGACTGCAAGACAGCAAATCGGACCGTAAAAGACAAGAAATCGTTGGTAACCTACCAAATGTTCGAAACAACCCAACAGAGAATCACAAAATAGACTGGAAGGTGCAGTCGCCATTGCTTTCTAGATTTAACACCCTAGAGGTTGGTTGGGATTCAACCTCCACAGAGCAGGGGCGTACTATTTAACAAAGACTCACACGATCATGCACAATCATGAAAACGAAATAGAGCAGAACGAGAGGTTTACCCGTTGGTCCTACGTTTGAAGTAGATCCACGTGGAGTTCAAACTCCCTGCAACCGTCCTTCCTCTTTCACCTGAAATACAAGAAGAAACCAGCACAAAGGACAAGTTGTACAGTATATTTCTACTCTATATGTTAGCGAGATTCAAATAAAACATTAAATAAATCATCATAAATGCTTGTATAACAAATATTCTTCATACATTAAAGCATACACTAACACGTTTACTTCGGGAACAGCATGATACATCTGTATTATAAAAATAGTACGTACAAAAGTAAGTGGAGAGATCACCTGATCCTTCCAAGGCCTTCGCAGACCGTCGTCCGGATCCGTCCAGCCCTTGCCTCGCTAAGACTCCTTCCCAATGAGTGCATACGAGATAACATATAAAGGGATGTGTATCTCAAGGAAACAAGGGTTTCCTGAAATGAACTGGGAAAGTGCAGGAGGCACGGGGAATCAGACTTGGATAGGGAACCAACAGAGTATAATAATAATAATTCTCTCCCTCCCTTAGGCCATACATATGAGGTCCTTTTATAGTCCCTTCAAGTAGTTTCCACAGTTGGAAACAGTTGGCCACGGGCTGGGGTAGTTGAACTACCTGAGTAACTATCAACCCAGCGCGAAATTAGGGATTTTTTATATATTTTTTAACTCGTTCGGTCGGGCACGTCGTGTCGCGCCTTGTGATCAGGTCGCTCGACCGGGCGCATTCGGCTCGGGCCATTTCATTCAAGGGTGCCTGTATCAGTTTTTCTAAGTTGTGACTACCCAAGTGCCTTGTGCATGTTCGGGCAGCCCGTTTGCCATTTTCTCCCATGTGGCATCATTCGGTTAGGCATGCCATGTCACACCTTGTGAGGTCACCCGACCAGGTGCCTTTGGGTCAGGCTGTTTCATTCAAGGGTGCCTGTATCAGTTTTGCTAAGTTGTGACTACCTAGGTGCCTTGTGCATGTTCGAGCAGCTCATTTTTCATTTGCTCTCTTGTGGCATTGTTCGGTCGGGCGCGCCGTGTCATGCCATGTGAGGTCGCCCAACTGGGTGTGTTCAAATCGGACCATTTCATTCGAGGGCACCCGTATTAGTTTTGCTAATTTTTGACCACCCGTGTGCTTTGTGCACATGTGGGTGGCCTGTTTTCTGTTTTCTCCCATGTGGCATCGTTCGGTCAGGCACGTCGTGTCGCGCCGTGTGAGGTCGCCCGACCCGGAGCATTCGGGTCAACCCATTTTGTTCGAGGGCGCCCATATCAGTTTTGCTAAGTTGTGACCACACGGGTGCATTGTGCACATTCAGAAAGCCCATTTACCATTTTCTCCCATGTGGCATCGTTCGATCAGGCGTGCTGTGTTGCGCCTTGTGATCAGGTCGCCCGACCGAGCGCGTTCAGGTTGGGCCATTTCGTTTGAGGGTGCCCGTATCAGTTTTGCTAAGTTGTGACCACCCAGGTGCCTTATGCATGTTTGAGTGGCCCATTTTCCTTTTTTTCCCTTGTGGCATCATTTGGTCAGGCGCGCGGTGTCGTGCCGTGTGAGGTCGCCCGACCGGGCACGTTCAGTTCGGGTCATTTCGTTCGAGGGTGCTCATATTAGTTTTGCTAGGTTGTGACCACTAGGGTGCCTTGTGCACATTTGGGCAGCCTGTTTACTATTTTCTCCCTTGTGGCATCATTCAGTCGGGTGCGTCGTGTCACGTCGTGTGAGGTTGCTCGACCAGGGGCGTTCGGGTCGAGCCATTTCGTTCGAGGGCGCCCGTATCAGTTTTGCTAAGTTGTGACCGCTTGGGTGCCATGTGCACGTTCAGGTGGCCCATTTTCCATTTTCTCCCTTGTCGCATCGTTCAGTCGGGCATGCATGTCGCGCCATGTGAGGTCGCCTGACCAGGCGCGTTCGGGTCGGGTCGTTTCGTTCGAGGGCACCTGTATGAGTTTTGCTAAGTTGTGACTGCCCGAGTGCCTTATGCATGTTTGAGTGGCTCGTTTTTCATTTTCTCCCTTGTGGCATCATTTGGTCTGGTGCACCATGTCGCGTCGTGTGAGGTCACCCAACCGGGCGCGTTCGAGTCGGACCGTTTCGTTCGAGGGCGCCCGAATCAGTTTTGCTAAGTTGTGACCACCCGGGTGCCTTGTGCACATTTGGGTGGCCCGTTTGCTGTTTTTTCCCATGTGGCATAGTTCGGTTGGGTGCGCCATGTCGCGCCATGTGCGGTCGCCCAACTGGGCGCATTCAGGTCAGCCCGTTTCGTTCAAGGGTGCACGTATCAGTTTTGCTAAGTTGTGATTGCCCGGGTGCATTGTTCATGTTCGAGCAACCTGTTTTCCATTTTCTCCCATGTGGCATCATTCGGTCGAGTGTGCTGTGTCACGCCGTGTGAGCTCACCCAACCGGGCACGTTCGAGTCAGGCTGTTTCATTCGAGGGCGCTTGTATCAGTTTTGCTAATTTGCGACTTCTCGGTTGCATTGTGCACGTTTGGGTAGTCTTTTTTCCATTTTCTCCCATGTAGCATCGATCAGTCGGTCGCATCGTGTCACGCCTTGTGATCAGTTCACCCGATCGGGTGCGTTCGGGTCGGGTTGTTTCGTTCGAGGGTGCTCGTATCATTTTTTCTAAGTTGTGACTGCCTGGGTGCCTTGTGCACGTTCGAGCGGCCCATTTTTCGTTTTCTCCCTTGTGGCATCATTTGATCGAGCACACGGTGTCGCGCCGTGTGAGGTCACCCGACCCGGCGCATTCAGTTCGAATCGTTTCATTCGAGGGTGCCTGTATCAGTTTTTCTAGGTTGTGACTTTCAGGGTGCCTTGTGCATGTTCGAGTGGCTCATTTGTTGTTTTCTCCCTTGTGTCATCATTTGGTTAGGCGTGTCATGTCGCATCATGCGAGGTCACCCAATCGGGCACGTTCAGGTCGATTCATTTTGTTCGAGGTCGCCCGTATCAGTTTTGCTAAGTTGTGACTGCCCGGGTGCCATGTGCACGTTCAGGCAGCCCGTTTTCTATTTTCTCCTTTGTGGCATCGTTCGGTCGGGGGCGCCGTGTCGCGCCATGTGAGGTCGCCCGATCGGGCGCGTTCTGGTCGAGTCGTTTCATTCGAGGGTGCCCGTATCAGTTTTTCTAAGTTGTGACTACCCGGGTGCCTTGTGCACATTTGGGTGGCCCATTTTTTTTTTGCTCCCTTGTGGCATATTCATTCGATCAGGCGCGCCGTGTCACGCCATGTGAGGTCGCTCGACTGGGCGCGTTCGAGTCGAGTCGTTTCGTTCAAGAGCATCTGTATCAAGTTTGCTAAGTTGTGACTGCCTGGGTGCCTTGTGCACGTTCGATTGTCCCATTTTCCATTTTCTCCCTTGTGGCATCGTTTGGTCGGGCGCATCGTGTTGCACCATGAGAGGTCGCCCGACCGGGCGCATTCGATTCGGGTTGTTTTGTTTGAGCGCACTCGTATGATTTTTGCTAAGTTGTGACCATATGAGTGCCTTGTGCATGTTCAGCAGCCCGTTTTTTGTTTTCTCCCTTGTGGCATATTTGTTCGGTCATGCGCGTCATGTTGCGCCGTGTGAGGTCGTTCGACCGGGTGTGTTCGATTTGGGCCATTTCGTTCGAGGGCACCCATATCATTTTTTCTAAGTTGTGACCACCTAGGTGCCTTGTGCATGTTTGGGCAGCCCGTTTGTCGTTTTCTGCCTTGTGGCATCGTTCAGTCACATGCGCCGTGCGAGGTCACCAGACTAGGCATGTTCAATTCGAGTTGTTTCGTTCGAGGGCGCCCGTATCAGTTTTGCCTAGTTGCTAAGTTTGATTGCAATAAACATTTTCATCAATAAATGTAAAGCAATGGAAAACAAATACTATTAATTAGTAAATAAAGAAGACATGGCAACAAGCAACAATACTTACAAAATTTTTACATTGAGACGCAAAGAATAAGAAACTAATTTAACCCCTAACCCATTTAACCCCTAAACCATAAACCTCTAAACCTCTAAAACCTAACCCCATTAGCCCCTAACTTCTAACCCCTAAAATCCTTAACTACTAAATCCCTTAACCCCCTAAACCCCTAACCCATTTAACCCCCTAAACCCTAAACCTATAACCCCTTAACCCCTAACCCATTTAATCTGTAATCCCTAAACCCCTAACGCATTTAACCCCCTAAACCATAAACCTCTAAACCTCTAACTGGCCATTTAACCCCTAAACCCTTAACCACTAACCCTTAAACCCTTAACCCCTAACCCATTTAACCCCCTAAACCCCTAACCCATATAACCCCCTAAACCCTAAACCTCTAAACCCTTAACCCCTAACCCCTTAAACCCTATTTCCCAACTAGCCTAACCCATTTAAACCCTTAAAACCCTAACCCATTTAACCCACTACCCTAACCCTTCACCCCAAAAATCCTTAACTACTAAATCCCCTAAGCCCCTAAACCTCTAAACCCCTATAACCCATTTAAACCCCTAAACCCTAAACCCCTAACCCCTTAACCCCTAACCCCTAGCTAAAATCCTTAACTACTAAATCCCCTAAGCCCCTAAACCTCTAAATGCACGCCTAACCCATTTAACCCCCTAAACCCTAAACCTCTAACCCTTAACCCCTAACCCCTTAAACACTAATTCCCAGCCCCCAACCCATTTAATCCCCTAAACCCCTAAAACCATAACCCATTTAACCCCCTAAACCCTAGCCCCATTAACCCGTAATGACCCCTAACCCCTAAAATCCTTAACTGCTAAATCCACTAACCCCCTAAACCTGATCTAAAAATCCAACCCATTTAACCCCCTAAACCCCAAACATCTAACCCCTAAACCCCTTAACCCCTTGATCTGCCAGGGGCCGATTACCTTGATATTAACGGTGGTGTATTCATACTCCTTCTGAATAACCAATAAGGGTCAAGGAAATTGACCAATATGTTGTCAAGTTTTATCTTATCCATCTCTGGGGTAAGCTTCTTTTCGGCTAACTCCACTGCTTTTGATCTCAATTTTTGCAATTGCTTCCTTCTCTCATATGATACCTAAGCCTTTGCCTTTCTCCTCCCTTCTAATTTTGTAATAGTGTCATAGTGATGCCAGCCAACTTCTTTGGAAAACCTTCCAAGAAGGCAATACTTATGACCTGACTGAAGATAGAGCATTTGGAATGACCATTCTCTTCCCCTAACCCCTAAGCCCCTAATCCCTAATCCCTTATCCACTCAATCATTATTCACCTAACCCCTAACTGCGCCTAAATCCCCTAACCCCTAAGCCCCCAATCCCTAATCACTTAACCCATTTAATCCCTAATCACTAAACCCCTAACCCATTTAACCCCCTAAACCCTAAACCTATAACCCCTTAACCCCTAACCCATTAAACCCTAATTCCCAACCCCTAACCCATTTAACCCCCTAAACCATAAACCTATAACCCCTTAACACATTTGGGTCGGGTTGTTTCGGTTGAGTGCGCCCGCCCAAACGCATTCGAGTCAGGCCCCCATAAGCCCCCAATCCCTAATCCCTTAACTACTAACTCATTATTCGACCCCTAACCCCTAAATGCACCTAAATCCCCTAACCCCTAACCCCCAATCCCCTAAGCCCTCCAAATTCGAATTAGCTTTGAAGAAGTAATTGTTTTCTTACTTCTGTCTAATTCACTATATACTCAGATAACTCATAGCCATATCACATAGGCCCCATTCACTTACGAAGGTTTTCCAAACTCTGCCCCCAATTTGGTTGATCTTGCTCAACTTGAAAATTTTGAATTTTCATTGATGATTGATTTTCCTCTTAGCCCTTGATCTGCTAGGGGCCGGTTACCTTGATATTAACAGTGGTGTATTCATACTCCTTCTGAATAACCAATAAAGGGTCAAGGAAATTGACCAATATGTTGTCAAGTTTTATCTTATCCATCTCTGGGGCAAGCTGATTTTCGGCTAACTCCACTGCTTTTGATCTCAATTTTTCCAATTGCTTCCTTCTCTCATATGATACCTGAGCCTTTGCCTTTCTCTTTCCTTCTAATTCATAGTGTCATAGTGATGCCAGCCAACTTCTTTGGAAAGCCTTCCTAGCAAACAATACTTGTGACCTGGCACCTAAATCCCCTAACCCCTAACCCGCAATCCCTAAACCCTTAACCACTAAATCATTATGATCTCTCTAATCCCTTAACCACTACTAAATCATTACTCCCCTAACCCCTAACTGCTAAACCCTAAACCTCTAACCCCTAATCTCCTATTCATCGAACCCCTAAGCCCCTAAAAACTATGCCATGAAAACCCTCCAAAAATTCTTAAATGATGGGAATTCCTACTCAATGTGCGTGAAGCTAGTCATGGAATGTGACAAATCATCCAAGATACATCCAAATATTTGATTTGTGCCTAGGTATGTTTACATAATTTATTTACTTATTCATTACGAATAACATATAATGGTTCAATATATGGAACATTAGAATTTTAAATATGAATATTTGTATTTTCAAAAGTTTGCATATAAGGATTAGAATATGCACTAAAAAATTTGTGTGACATATCATTATGTATATTATTATTATCATTCATACAATACAACCCTCCTGCTCATTATGTATATTATTATCATTCATATATTATTATTATTATTAGATTTTATACCTATTCAAATTTTTTTTCCCGCTTCGCTTGTTCCACCTATTCAAATTTTCTTAATCGACCTATTCAAATTTTTTTTCTCATTGTGCGCTTGTTTGACCTTTATTCCTTCTTTCCCATGATTCCATTCTTCCCTATGATGCTTGCTTTTTTCTAGATTCTTGCATAATCATGGATGCTTTGAAACCCTAAAGTGGCCATAGTCCATTAACAGCTCGAAAGCCATAGTAGCTGGTGGAGATATTTCGAGTTTTGCCGATGTTCAGAAATCTTTGGGAGATATAAAGAGAAATCGATCATGGAAGAATGTTCTCTTCTTATGGAAGAATCAGATTGGTACTTCATTTGTTTTACCCCATTCAAATTCGCTATTTTCTTCTACGCTATCTTGGTTATGAGATATAGATGGTTGTAGGTCTGAACTTTTGCACTCTATCTTTTGCGGGTCTATTCAAATTATAGGGATATGGATTCTTCTCCCTTTAACTAACCCAATAAACTCTGAGGCTGTAGGTGAATTGAGGGAGAATCGTAGAATATAGCGAGGAATAGAACACAACAAAAGGGTATTAAATTATTGTGGCACTTAAATGGCCAATGCAGTAGCAGGACGATGTGGTTCAACCCTAATAAGCGCCAGAGGATCTACTTTAAATCTGTTTTTGGTAGCTGGAAACATCGAGATAGAAGATCTTTGAAGAAAAGCCATTTTATTTAAAAACATACTAAAAATCATAACAATAAATGAAAAATGGCAAATTTCAAGGCCCTAAATCCCTAACTCTTGCCTATAAAATATCCCTTGCCCCCATCCTAGAACATAAGAATTTAACTTTCTCATAGGGGTTTGCATTTCAGAATTTATAAGCACGATTTGGAGAAATATACATTTAGAAATCTGAATTTTCTATGTTTTTGGTTCATGTTTTTATAGATTATTTCCCTGTATCTGGGTTCTGACATTTTAAAATTCCACAAATCTGTAAGCTTTACCATGCATGATGCAACTCAGCATTAAATCTAGAAACTGTGTGAAGTTTCTTCTGTAAGCATTTTACCGATCCATGGATTTACATTGGAACAAACTTGGCTTGTGGCAGAGCTAGATCTCACTATTTCAGTTATTTTTGAGTTATACTCCACAACAAAATCTTGAGAGTTTTGTTTTCCTCCTCTTGTCTTTCACTTTGCCGATGATAGGCAGAGCTATACTGAATTTTTTTTTCTAGTTTGGCATAAATTTCTCCAAAAATTATTAAGGAAATTAGTATCCTTGTCATTAGTAATAATTTCGCAGACCATGCAGCATTTTCTTTGAAAAATAGCACACCTATTTTGTTTCAGCACTAGTCTTTTTACATGAAAAGAAATGGGTTGTTGGAGATGGTTTTCTTTCTGCTTTGAAGACCTATATGCTATGCAAATTTTCAATGCACATATGAGCCTAGTTAGTTCGAAGAATAAGATAAACAACAATGTATTAAATAGGAAAAAATCAGAGTAATAAATAGATGGGTTGTTGCTGAGCATGTGATATACATGCATAAGTGGTCAAAAGGCGGTAAATAGGTCGATGAAACTCCACTTTGTTTTCCAAGTCTTGTCCTTGGTTTCATTTATTACTCCCCTATGGATACTCCTTCATGGCTACAATGGAGGCACTTGAACGATTGTAATCATCAAGACTTGGTGGTTGACCTTCGGGGGCCTTGATGAGGTTGGGGCGCTTCTCTGAGCAACATTGTTCCTTACAAAGGAAGGATTATGAAGAAAAATGATCCAAACAAGAGTAATATATACATAAGAAATATGTTAAATTATTTAAATCAATATAGTGGAAGGTGTAGAAAAAAAAAATTCTTATGATTTCTGCATTAAAAGGATGCTGAAAAAATTGATCAGAAATTTTTTTGATAAGGCCAATCTTCATTTTTATGGTGGCCATTAATTTCCACTCATAATAATGATTTTTTATCAGTATAGACCGTGGATCTAGCAACAACTATAATGACTCAAGCATTGGCTTTAAATGGATTTCAAACAACAAAGTCACCAAAATAGGACATTAATAAACCATTGAAAATCCAAGGCTTTTGACCTGGTTAACAACTGTAAGGTACCGAGAGATATGTTAACAAATATTTCTATGTGTTTCTTTTCTTAAAGAGAAGAACATATTCACTACTGGTTCCACCTATTGAAGATCCAGGATCTTTGTTTATGCAGATCCAAGTTGTTGGCATGGGGATCAGACCCAGGGTTCAAACTCCCTAGCCAACAAAACCCCATAAGCATTGACACTTTCAATCTCTAGAGGCTGGAGAAGGTCTCACCTGAGACACTTAAAAGAATTGCAGAACCATCTGAAGATGATTCTGTGCAAAGGATGAAGCACTCTAGATTCTAGAATGTCAAAAATAAAACCATTATCTTGCTATATCCCGGGAAATCCCAGCACTAGGTCCAATTCCATAGTGATGTCAACCCAAGGTCCATTTGGTACTAGAAAAATCTATATACTCTTATATTCTTTAAACTTCCTTTAGTAAACTAGCAAGTTGGACAAGATGGCACATTCCTATCCACATCCCTATGCATGTGATCTGAGCACCCATATGTAAGCTTATTGGACAACTGAGGACTCAAGATGGTATATATGAACTACAATGAAAGTCGTAGTCAAACTGTCAAATGTAGTTAGAAAACTAGTACATCCCAACGGACAAGAAACTGACAATATTAAATAAACAATATCGACAGATATCTCAAATAGTGCTCAATTTATATTGCAATATCAATTACAAATTTACAATACAATGTAGTTTCAGAGTGTTATACTGAATTTAGAGAATATTGGGCCACAGACTACGATCATAACTATATGACTTATAATACTAGAGATACCTTATGCAGAAAGGCATATATAGGGTGTTCTGGAAAATTTAGTATGAACTTGTGAGACTGTGAGAGTGGAGATGCTTGACAGTCGATGTCAAGTTGCTGTAAGTTTAGTCTTACTGATGTTCAATGCTTGAGAATGCAAGAGAGAGAGCTTGGGCATAAGGGATTCAAATGACGACACAATAATTCGAATACAATAAACACATACAATATTTATAGGTGAAGAAGTTCTAACCATCAATTGGAGCCATTGGCACTTCAATTGCATAATAGCTAGAAGCTGCAACAATTCATCATCTATGTTTTTTACTTACTGATTACTATGATGGAACCTGTCGTCGGATATGAAGGTTTGGTATTGCGACACTTGTAACATGGAACTTCAACACCAGAAGAGGGACTTGGAAAGCAAGCTTGCTGCAACAGAATCACAAATTAATGCTCTTAGAAAGCTCAATGAGATATGTTGCTATAGACACACACATACAAGTACCTTTTGCAACATATATTATTCATTTGAAAGTCGATTCCAATATGAATACGTAGGGTTAACATTACAGCGATCACCATGCTCTATAAATGGTCTTGGTTAAAATTTACCATCGTTATATCAATAATATTATTAATCGTAGTAGTGGAATTAACTGGAATTACACTCAAGTCATCTGTGATGACAAAATTGACACTCTTCTTCACTCAAATATCCCATTGTATGTACTATATCCTTGGTGGCTACAGGGGGAAGCTTATCCACTAACTTCACTTCATGGTTTAAAGTAAGGGATGCACATCTCTCTGCCTCACCCAACATGCTGAAAATAATGAAATTTCATAAAAAAATCATAAATATCAACAAAATAATATCATTGGAAATTCCTAATTTGGGGTTTTTCTTATATGTTTACTTCAGATGAGTAGATTTAGTTCGGTGTGGGAAGTTTAGGTCACCATAAACTTTAGAGATGAATTGAACTCTATTGTGCATATTAAATGCTAACCTTGATTAGGAAAATGTTATTGCTTAATTATTAACAAAGGGATTCACCATGTCAATGGGATTTTCTAGAATTTCAGCACAAATTTTAAAATTCTAGAGGCATAATTCTAGATTTAATGCAGTTAGTAATATTCATTAGGCTTTCTAGATGGGTATTTCAATTTTCTTATAAAAAACTACTTGACCACTTTGTGCAGAGTGATATGGTGGCAAAGGTTGAAGCTAAGGCATCTGTACTAAGGCACACAAATGAAAATCTCTGCAAGCAAGTTGAGGGCTTGCCAATGAACCGATTCAGTGAGGTTGAGGAACTCGTTTATTTGCGTTGGTTCAACTCATGCTTTCATTATGAACTTCAAAATTTAGATACAACCCCTGGAAAGATGTCGGCAGTGGAACTTAAGGATAGTTTGAGTCCAAAATCATAGGATATTGCTAAAAATCTTATGCTAGAATATGCAGTGTTTGAACGTTCAAGACCTCAACGAAAATGCTAGTCAGATAATGATTCAGAGAGCTTGTCCTCCTATTCATTGAACACATCTGAAGCTGCAGAGTATGATGAATTGTCAATGGAAATATTTCCAGCACGGATTAGTACATCAAAGAAGTCTAATCTGTTTCAAAAACTAAAAAAGTGGGCTAAAAGTAGTGATGATTGGATGACTAAAACAAATTTAGTTCTATTACCATGCTCAAGAGAATTTAATGTTTGTCATTATTGGAGGACAGAGATATACCATAAGAGCTCGGTTCTTTGTTGTAGCCTTTTATTAAGACTTGAATCAGTTAAACCCTCAGACATATTGCAACCCTATATTGAGGCTTGGTTCTATTGAAGCTGCCATACTTTGGACCTCTTCATTGCAGTCTCAGGCCAGGGATATAGCTACAGGATTTTGACATATTTTATGTGGTGAACATCTATAAAAATCTCAAATTATCTCCTATTTACTGATGCTTGGACAAAACTTTTGAATTAGCTAAGTCACCTATTTTTATTTATGAGCTCATTGTTAAGTTACAAGACTATGATAAGACTCAGTGACTTTTGTTTCGTATACCAATCTAGCTTGTAAAGCTCGCTCCTATGGAATTGAGCCCAAGAACACCTCAAACTTACCTTTGTGGAAGTAGAGTGGTGATAACACATATGTGGAGTATATTTGAATGGATATCTTGTGGACTATTGTAAACAAATTTAGTTCTATTACCATGCTCAAGAGTTTAATGTTTGTCATTATTGGAGGACAGAGATATACCATAAGAGTTCGGTTCTCTGTTGTAGACTTTTATTAAGACTTGAATCAGTTAAACCCTCGGACCTATTGCAACCCTATATTAAGGCTTGGTTCTATTGAAGCCGCCATACTTTGGACCTCTTCATTGCAGTCTCAGGCTAGGGATATAGCTAAAGGATTTTGACATATTTTATGTGGTGAACATCTATTAAAATCTCAGATTATCTTCTATTTACTGATGCTTGGATAGAACTTTCGAATTAGCTAAGTCACGTATTTTTATTTATGAGCTCAGTGCTAAGTTACAAGACTATGATAAGACTCAGTGACTTATGTTTCATATACCAATCTAGCTTGTAAAGCTCAGTCCTGTGGAATTGAGCCCAAGAACACCTCAGACTTACCTTTGTGGAAGTAGAGTGGTGATAACACATATGTGGAGTATATTTGAATGGATATCTTGTGGATTGTTGTAAACAAACTTAGTTCTATTACCATGCTCAAGAGAATTTAATGTTTGTCATTATTGGAGGACAGAGATATACCATAAGAGCTCGGTTCTGTGTTGTAGCCTTTTATTAAGACTTGAATCAGTTAAACCCTCGAACCTATTGCAACCCTATATTGAGGCTTGGTTCTATTGAAGCCACCATACTTTGGACCTCTTCATTGCAGTCTCAGGCCAGGGATATAGCTACAGGATTTTGACATATTTTATACGGTGAAAATCTATTAAAATCTCAGATTATCTCCTATTTACTAATGCTTGGACAGAACTTTCAAATTAGCTAAGTCACCTATTTTTATTTATGAGCTCAGTGTTAAGTTACAAGACTGTGATAAGACCCAGTAACTTATGTTTCGTATACCAATCTAGCTTGTAAAGCTCAGTACTGTGGAATTGAGCCCAAGAACACCTCAGACTTATATTTGTATATGGAAAATACTACTTAAAACTAGTACATTTGGTGGAATTTTTTTTAAAATATTTTTAACCAAGCGTCGAAAGACTGATGCCTTAGACGTCGAAAGAGCGACATTAGTTTTTTTAATATTTTTAATTTTTCGTTGGAAGACTGATACCTTACACGTCGGAAGAGCGACGTTAATTTTTTTAATATTTTTACTTTTTCGTTGGAAGATCGACGCCTTTCACGTCAGAAGAGCGACATTCCTTTTTTAAATATTTTTACTTTTTCATCAGTAGACCGACGCCTTGCACTTCGAAAGAGCGACGTTGCTTTTTTAAATATTTTTTACTTTTTCGTTGATAAAGCGACGTTACATAAGCGTCATACGTACGACATTCTAAACGTCAGATGACATTTCGTCAGAATTGCTACAGTTGTAAAACGTCAGAAGAGCAACGGTTTGGGAGACGTTGAAAGATCGACTGTTTGTAAAACGTCGGAAGAGAGACGGTTTGGAAAATGTCAAAAGAGTGACAGTTGTTTGGAAACATCACAACAATGTCGCTCTTCCAACGCTTTAATGAAGTGTCAAAATTGCGACGTAATGGCTAATCACATTTTTTCCGGCCTCAAACTATCGCTCTTGCGATGACTACGTGTCGGAATAGCGAGGAAGTGGCCGTCGGAAATTGGGCCAAATTTACTAGTGTGTGTTTAGTCTTGGAATGAAATGATGAGTTCTTTTCAAGATGAATGGCACTTTGGCTATCACTGTATAACGTGCCCATATCATGCTTCTTACCCAATTCATCCATAAACCTTTGTAATCAAATCATTTCCTTACTAGCCTCTGTAGTAGCAACATATTATGCTTCTGTTGTTGAAAATGCAACAACACTTTGGATTTTTGAAACCCAACTAATAGTTGTTCCACCTATAGTAAATACATATCCTGTAGTGCTCCTCCTGTTATCTCTGTCACCTACCATATCTGCATCAACATATCCCTGTAGATCAATGTTTGAACCACCAAATCATAATGCTTTATTTGTGGTACCTCTCAAATATCTGAGAATCCATTTCACTGCCATCCAATGTTGTTTTCCTGGATTGTTCATGTACCTGCTTACAACTCCCACTGCATGTGCAATATCAGGCCTTGTGTAGACCATTGCATACATTAAGCTTCCAACTGCTGAAGCATATGGAACTTTAGACATGTAGTCTATTTCTTCTTAGGTCTTAGGGCACATCTCCTTAATAAGTTTGAAATGGCTAGAAAAAGGTGTACTAACTAGTTTTGCATTCTGCATATTAAATCTTTTCAACACCTTTTGTATGTACTCATTCTGAGACAATGTTAATTTGTGATTTTTCCTGTCTCTAGTTATTCTCATACCAAGGATTTGTTTTGCAGCTCCCAAATCCTTCATTGCAAATGAATTTTCCAATTTTATTTTGAGCACATTTATTTCCTACATGTTAGACACTGCAACAAGCATGTCATCTACATACAATAACAATATAATATAGCTGCCATCATTTTTTCTTTTCAGATAAACACAATGATTAAAGTGACATCTAGTATAACCTTGTTCAAACATAAACTTGTCAAATTTTAGATACCACTGCCTTGGAGCCTGTTTTAAGCCATACAAGCTCTTCTTTAATTTGCACACTAATTTTTCTTTCCCTTTGACCTCATATCCTTCTGGTTGCTGCATATAGATCTCTTCCTCCAAATCTCCATGGAGAAATGATGTATTTACACCTAATTGTTCAAGATGTAAATCTTCCACTGCTACAAGACTTAAAATAGTTCTGATTGAAGTCATCTTAACAACAGGAGAAAATATTTCATCGAAATCAATACCTTTCTTCTGTGCAAACCCCTTCACCACAAGTCTAGCTTTGTACCTCTGTTTTCCTCCATCTTCTTCCTGCAGCCTGTAAATCCATTTATTCTGCAATGTAGTTTTACATGTAGGAAACCTGACTAAGTCCCAAGTCTGGTTATGCATTAAGGATTCCATCTCTTCTTTCATGGCTAGCTCCCACTTCTTCCTGCTTTCAACATGCCTTTCTTCTTCATAACATTCAGGTTCACCAGAATCAGTCAACAATAAATAATATAATGAAGGAGAGTATCATTCAAGGGGTCTACTTATCCTGGTAGATCTTCTAACACCAGTTTCAGGTGTTTGAGGTGCCTGTTGTTGTTGTGGTGGTTGCTGTTGTGGTGGCTCTTGATTATTATTTTTTTCAGGCACCTTTAGCTTTTCTATGATCTCATCAAGAACTGTGTATTCTTTGTTTTCTTTTTCCTGTTTCTTTTCCTGCAACTGATTCTTATACAATACCTTTTCATTGAATATTACATTGCTCCTAATGATTTTGTGATTTTCATAATCATATAAGCA
Source organism: Pinus albicaulis (assembly GCA_034641835.2). Taxonomy (NCBI): domain Eukaryota; kingdom Viridiplantae; phylum Streptophyta; class Pinopsida; order Pinales; family Pinaceae; genus Pinus; species Pinus albicaulis. Next base: position 1,513,381,432 of record CM076575.1, on the reverse strand, counting down.
ATAACCATAATCATTAACACCATATCCAATAAAGGTACATTTCTTTGATTTTGCCTCAAGATTTGTTATATTTTCTTTATTAACATGGACAAAGGCCTCACAGCCAAAAGGCTTTAAAAAAGAGAAGTTTACCTTTCTACCTGTCCATGCTTCCTCTGGAATACCACCATCCAAGTAACTTGAAGGCCCTCTGTTTATTAGATAAACAGCAGTATCTATAGCATCTGCCCAAAATTGTAAAGGCAATCCTGTATGCAATCTCATGCACCTTGCATGCTCCATGATTGTTCTGTTCATCCTTTCTAACACACCATTTTCTTGTGGTGTTCTTAGAAATATCTTCTATCTGCGAATTCCATGCTCTAAACAGTACCTATCAAACTCTTTGCTGCAATATTCACCTCCATTGTCTGATCTAAGACGCTTCAACTTATTTCCTATCTCAATCTCAACCAAAGCTTTCCATTTATTGAAAGTATCAAATACATCAGATTTATTCTGAATACAATAAATCCAAGTTTTCCTAGTTGCATCATCAATAAAAGTAACATAATAACGAGAGCCACCGAGAGATGATACCTGAGTAGGTCCCCATACATCTGTATGCACAAGCTCTAATTTTTAACTCTTCTTTTCTTTCCCAACTCTGATAAATCTGACTCTCTTCTATTTTCCATAAATTCAATTCTCACAGAAATCCAAATCAACATTCTTCAAACCCGGCAAAAAATTTCTTGAGTGAAGAATCTTCATCCCCTTCTCACTCATGTGCCCGAGCCTATGATGCCATAATGTTGCATCTGCTCCTTTGGAAGTTAAATCATTAACAGAGTTAGAAATACCATTGCATAAATACAATGTACCAACCTTTTCACCTTTTTCTATTACCATCGCTCCTTTGGTGACCTTCCAAGTTTTATATGTGAAAGTTATCACACAACCTTCACTGCCTAACTGCCCTGATGAAATCAGATTTTTCTTTAGATCTGGAAAATGTCTTACCTCCTTTAATAGCCATTGGTTTCCATTCAGTTTTTTTTAAATAACCTTACCCATTCCAACAATTTTACAAGGTTTATCATCACCCAAACGGACTTGTCCAAAATCTCCTTGAACATAGTCATGAAAATATTCCTTGTCAAGTGTGGCATGGAATGAGGCCCCTGAATCTACAACCCAAGAATCAGTAACATTTTCGAAAAAAAGAATCAAAGCATCTTGTAACACATCACCTATCACATTTGCTTCATGATTGTTTTCTTACTGTGTGTCTCCTTCTTTTCCCTTCTGAGACCTACAGTCTTTCTTTAGGTATCCTTCCTTTCCACATTTCTAGCACACTATCCCCAATCTGGACTTGGATCTTCCTTTCCTTGATTTACTGCAATATCCTGAGCTCTTTCCTCTTTTCATTTTTCTTCCCCTAGACTCTACACTCAAATCATTACCTGATGTCTCACTGGAGCTTTTCCGTTGCATTTCCTCGCTAAGGATAGCACCAACAAGATCATCAAACTTTAAAGTACTAGATCTAGAGACAGAGTTACTAATGGCCATAACTAAACCATTCCAGCTTTCTGGCAATGAGCACAGATAAAAGAGCCCTAACTTCATCATCAAATTTTACCCCTACAAAAATTAACTGACTGGTAACTGTATTAAAATCATTTAAATGGTCTGAAACAAATCCACCTTCCGACATCTTCATATTAAGTAAATGTTTCATAAGAAATACCTTGTTTGAGTCCGAGGGTTTTTCATATAATTTTTCCAATGCCTTAATCAAACCCTCTATTGTTGTTTCCTTCAAAATATTGAAGGCTACCGACGCCGCGAGGCACAACCATACTGTTCCGAGTGCCTTTTTATCAAGAGTATCCCATTCTACGTCTGTCATAGTCATTGGCTTCTTTGTTTTTCCACTCAATGGTAAGTAAAAATATTTCTAATACAGATATTCTTCCATCTTCATCTTCCACAGTGGCAAGTTTTGGCTGTTAAACTTCTCGACCCTAAACTTACTATCTTCCGCCATTTCTCCCACTTGAACTAGGAACCCTTCTTTCCTGTGAGTTTATCAGCCAAATAGACCTTCGGCTCTAATACCAATTGTTAGAAAAATATATATTACAGAGCAATGCAACACATAAAATATGAAAAAATCACAAGCACACAAAACACATAAAACCAGAGAGACACAAATATACATGGTTCACCCAGTTTGGGCTACGTCCACCCCGAACAGCCAATCCTTCCTTTCTGTTATCCAGAAAAATGAAGAGACACAACCTGCAGCAGATCTATTGTAATATCTTTTATTCTCTCTCCCAGTCTCCCTCTCTGTTTATCGCTCTGATAATACACACAATCTACAACTGCAATACAATACCCTCATAAAAAGCGAGGGGTTGCCTTCTAGTGCAAAAAAAAACCTAAACTAAACATAACTTCTACCGTCAGATCATCTGCCTAATGAATGACCCAGATTGACTAGAAATTACTATACTTTACATCTGTTACATCTGTTTTTAGCTTCGGGGGCGCTGCCCCTAAATCCCCCCACCAGGGGGGGCCCCATAAAGTCGCAACCACCCCCCCCTGGACCCCCCAAGCAGCATTTAATTACGGGTGGCATTTTCATTCCCATTAAGATATAGGGGGTCCAACGCTATGATACAAAATAAACAAGATAATCAAGCTCCACACCCAACACTCAAGACTATCTTGCAAAGATGCAAGTGTCTCTTCTTCGGATACAAGTACTTATGCAACTGGTGGTGAACGTAGTGACCCCTTGTCCAGAGTGAAAATAATGACATCCTCCCTTGTTTCCTTAGGAAAATTCTCTTTGTGAAACATCTCTGGATCTCTCACATCAAACTTCCTTCTCAACTTGTGAAAGAAATCTTTGGCTTCACCTTTGCATGCTCCATGTGACCAAACCACCAATCATTGGCTTCACCATAAAGATGAAGTGTTGCAATCTGAATAGCCTTTCCTTCAGCTACAGGATGCAGCCTAAAGAATTCATCTAAATCTTTCCTCCAAGCCTTAACAGTGCTTGAGGAAGATCCATAAAATGTAGGCAAATAAAATCTAGTGTGCCTCTTTCTTCTTTTGTGTCTATAGGATCCTCTTTCTTCTTTGATTCTGAAGAATTGTTGGAGAGTTAGTTTCTCCTTTAATTCTCTAGAATATGATTTGTCCTCTTCAAGATATAGACTAAGAGTCTCATGAGTCTCAGGATCCATTTTTCTTCTTTATTCATGACTATACCATTCATCTTCTTCAAAGAAAGTGGGCATGGTAGATCTATGAAGAGATCTATGATTCTTCATTTTTCTTTGTTGCTGATAGGAAGTGCTTGGACCTTCCTCATCAAATATTCTTCTTGGATCCTCCTTTTTCCTTTCCCTCTTCATTTGATTGACCTTCTTGGAGAGATCTTGCAGGGATATAAAGAGAAGAGTGGCAAAAATACAATCCTCCATCATGACAGATCCATTCTATCTGCTTCTTCTTTTGATGAAAAAGATGAAGTGTCCACAAGTTGGCCAAAGATCATGCTTTTATGCCACCGTAATATCCCAAAAGGGAGAATGCATTAATACTAAAACACAATATAAGAACTGCAGCAAAGTAAACAATAAATCTAAATACAACATCATAATATACAGAGAAGTTGAGCTATTTTACTATATGGGAGGTGAATAGCAAGTACAAAAGTTCTCAAAATATGAGACACTCAAGCCAAAGAGATGGCCTAGAATGACCCTCGAAAGATCCCACAAGAGGGACTACATAACTTCTGAACTGCTGGAAGGTAAATTGCATTGTCCCTGCTACAACTGTTGGGACTGGAACTGCCAGAAAGATAGAAAGTAAAATATAGGTAGTATGGGAGCTCTGACGATGCTGAAACAGAGATCTGGGCTCTATGATGGATACCCAAGATAACCGAGAAATGGTTTCTCGGATCTGTCAATCTAAGAAAACCACCCCCTTAGGGCTTCACATATGCACTGTTGGGTATGTAGATTTGGTTCATAATATGATGATATGATGGCTGCAATGATCCACAGTCAAATCTATGCAAGAAGGGATGATCCCTTCACTAGATACTTGGGTTGAAAGCTCAAGATCTAGCTCCTCCATTATCCTCCACTGAAAATAGTTGTTGTATGAACAATAGCTTCAAAAAACTATGTTGTAAGAGAGGGAGGCTCAATAGATTGCTACTAGATATGTCAAATCAGCTCCTGAGTGATGGAAACAATAGATCCAACGTGAGGAGATGATCCATCATAGGATTTCCAGCTGAAATAATGTAAACTTCCTTCCTCCAATAGATCTACAAGACTGGACTGCACAATCCTTGAAGGAACTGCTACTGCATGGAGGTAAAACCCAATGGCCTGAATGTCGGATATAGATATGCTTCTCCTGGAAGACTGAACGTGAAGAACAAAGTGGTAGGATGAACCCTACACTGATTTCCTAGCTGAATGCTAGAAACAAGTCTAGGGGAAATTTTAAGGATGGAAAATTATCTTGAAGTTTAAAAAATTGGCGAATATCACTAGTCCCTAGTATGCAAACTATAAAATGTTTATTGATGTATTTGTAAAATTATTCAAATTTATAATGATATTATATGTATTGTCTATACAATTTTGGAAATTTTTAATTTAAAATAATTTTATATTGTAAAATTTGGGCGAATCATTTTTATAAAAAAAATGGAAATTGGCGAATCTTTTTTTTAGAAAAACCATGGAAAATTAGCCCACCTGCGAATATTAGCCCCTAAAATTTTCCATGGAAACAACCTCCTGAAGATGGCACCAATGCCTAATAAGGAATAGATCTCAATATAAAACCTTCCCAAAGTAGGCACACAAGTCCTCTATCGGTAAGGGTGGGATTCCTGCTCGAGAACACCCTGTGCTAAACAACACTGAAAACTTAGCTAAACAACATAAGAGTGCATGGAAATGTCACCTGAAAATTCCTCTAAACATATCAAAGAATAATCAAAGTATCCAAATATGCCTTCTATTGTGCCTTCACCTTCATTATATAGATCATGAGCCTTCCATAGCCTAGGGCCACTCCAAAACTGCATTGTACATGTGGACATAAGTCTCCATGGTTGACTGTGTTGTTTGTGCATGTCCTCCATCATGTTCACATGGGGTGATCACCCTCTCAATCATGTGTGCATTAAATGCATCAATTCCTCCGCTAACTAATCATAAGTGCTTTATGATATTCTTTGAATGCACTATGATCTTAGTTGACCTATTCAAAAGATCCTCATGATTTTACATTTAAGATCCATGATCTTATTTGATTGTTTCATCCTCCATGATCTATTTCATAAATCAGACATTATCTCCATTTCTTTATAATTAATGGAGTTGATCCACTACTCCATGATTTAGATCTAGATCTAGAATATCCACATACACACATCAAAAACTAGATTTATTTATCTTTGAGGATTATGGGTCCCTCCACCCTTTTATTTACTTAATTAATTATGTTTATTAAGACTCTAATATTCCAAATAAACATGTGAAAATTTTGGAATATTACAAACTACATGGAACATGCCACAACTGATCGGATCATAGACACACATATCAAGAACACCCACCAATAGAGGATCCATCTATATTGAGTTGTCAAAGCAGACCAACTCCTTCACCATGGCAAGTGTTTCACCAGGGACCAAGTTCAACAGAAATTTCCTCACCTCATGGAGGCTCTACACACAATGGGGACCATTGCTTCCTAAGGGGGGAGGACTAATCCAGTTGGATATTTGTGGCCACTTGCCTATTCCACCTATATCTCCAGTTAGTTTCATCAATTTCCTTTTTTATAGCAGAATTTACTATTTTTAGTATTGTTTCAGGTCCTGGACTTTTGGAGTAGTTTTAATCCCCTAAACAGTGTTATTTTGAGGTCTGTATTAGCCCCATAGTTGTAGGCAAGGGCTTGTGGAAAATATTTTAGTACTCAGCGATATATTCCTGACAAGATATCATGAGATAATATGACCAAGATACGACCCTAAGAAGTTGGATACCCAACTAACCCCAAAGAGGCCCACAAACTCTTGGTGTTTCATCTCCTAGGGTTAGGGTTTTGGTTGTTTAGGGTTTCCCCTTGTTGTTCAATAATAAAATGTCCCTTGAGCCTCATTGTAAGACAGTTCAAAGCCATGTAATCGCCACATATCTTCTCAGAGATGAGATACCATTGTCTGAGCTAGTTTATTTCTAGTATTTACGTAAGCATATTTCAGTTCTTTGATACTAATGAAATGAAGTTTTATTTTTGCTGCACTTTTTTATTTATTTTTATATATGTATTATATTGTGTTCCTACAAAAGTTCATATCTATGTGTGTGTGTTTGTGTTCACTCCTTTTAATATGACATTTAACATTATTCTTACTGTTTTTAGTATCACTGGTCACATGCATACATACATGCATACATATATATTAACATTTAAAATAAAAAATAAACGTCCTTATGCATGGAAACAATGATTGCGCATGAATTTTAGCCCTATGAGGCTAAAATTGACCATTTTCCATAAATTTCCATACAATTTCCCTATAATTAAACTGAATTAATCATTTCCCATGGGGCGTAGAATAGATGGTGATGGGGTGTATTTTTAAGTCACTCCGTGATGTGAAGTTCATCAGTTTGAAACCGTTTGAAAAGTAAACAAGAAATGTGTGTCTAATTTAATTTTCCCTTAATTATATTAGACAATAAAATGCAATCTTATCTCATAATCACTTGTATTAGTTAAATAAGAGTGATAAACTCAATTCGCTCATGAATTCGAGTTGAGGGTGGTTGGTGAGGCATGCAGAGTGATTATATTAGTTATGGAGTTCGAGTTGTAGTTAGTGCATTAGTTTAATGCATGAAAAATCAGTTAACTCAATTTACTGAGTTAAAGTCAGTTGAACTAGTTGTAATTGTTTGTTGCACTAGTGAGAGATAAAGTGAATTAAATTAGATTTAATTCACATGCAGAGATCTGCCATGCAACTAATGATTTACTATTAATAGTTGTATGCATGTAGTTCTAGTGAAGGCCTAGTTGAGGTAAAGGTTAAAGGGATGTTAACTATCAGTTGTATCATTAGTAGGCTACCCGCATGCAGTAAGACAACCATAGGATTTCCCATGAGCATTGCGCAGTTTTGGAAGGTTCCTAAAGAATAGTGACTACATTCCACATGAATTGCGAAAGCAAGGCAGGCTTATTAGAGGTAGGAAATTGGCTAAGTGTTAGTCGATTTTGTCCAGGTCAGTGTGAGATAGTTGTGAGAGTGTAGGAGACTCTTGTGAGAAGAGTGCATTATAATTGTTTCGTGATTCCTTGGTGAATATACAATAGAATATAGAGGGGTTTTGAACTGCAAGCTTTCCCTGGGAAAATATTTGTGTTGTGGTTTGATTTTCTTCTTTCTTTAATTTTTGTGATTGGCGATCATGTTTATTTTTCTGCAATTAATTTGTAGAAGGATTCAGTATATTTCTTTATTAGATCACATGATCGTATTGAATCCATTGATATACATATTGTTTGTATAATTTCTACACAGTATCAGAGCACAGTAAATCACTATAGTGGAGAATAAATTGAGTTTGTGACTAAATGGCATTCGAATTTGAAAAAGTATTCTTGGTGCGACAGGCGGATCAGGATCAAGATGGCTTTTAATGGCTTGAGATTGGAGCATGCACTCAAGGGAGGTTCCAATTATATTGCGTGGAAAGATAGGATGGAGGCAGTTCTGGGGGAAAATGGGTTGAAATAATTCATTGATAATGACATTCAAAAACCCACTACAGCAGATGCCGCTCTTCTTGATGCTTGGAAAAAGAAGGTTGCAAAGGAGAGGAGGATCTTAATGGAGGTAGTACAAAACCACATTGTCTCAAGTCTCCATGGCAAAGCAACTCCATATGCAATGTGGAAGGCTTTGACAGATCTATTTTAGAGTAGCAGTGATCATAGAAAATTGACACTGAACGACAAGCTTAGGAAAATCAAAATGGATAAAGGTGACACTATTCTAAAATATTTAACCAAGTTTGTCTAATGTCGAGATGAGCTAGGGAGCATCAGAATGACTGTCACGGATGATGAACTGCTGAGCCTAACTCTTCTAGGCCTTCCCAATAGTTGGCATAGTTATTAGGACTCTGTCAATGGGAGGGAGAAGCTACCATATTGGGAACAAATTTGGTCGGATTTGGTGCAAGGAGAATTTAGGCGGAATAGCAAGGATGGATCTTCATTTAAGACAGATGATGAATAAAATTTTGGTTTGGCTGTTAAGGCAAAGAAGGGGAAAGGAAAGAAATCCTATTCCAAATTTGAGTCCACCAAAGAAGGTAAGAAGCGCAACATGTCCAGAGTGAAGTGTTTTCATTGTCACGAGCATGGACATTATGCCACTAATTTTCCACAAAAGAAGAAGAAGAAGAAGGCTTCAGGATCTGCAGCTAGTGAGGATTTGGCCTCGCAATTTGATTTGGACATCTCTTCATTTCTTTCATGATTTCAAGTGCAACGGGATCAATGTGTTACTTAGATAGTGGTGCATCTTTCCACGTGACGAGAGACAAAGAAATTTTCAGTAGCTTGGAGGAGAAGGACCTATAGATGCATATCCAAATGGGTGATGATGAGCGGTAAAATGCTACCAGGATTATTATAGTTACCATCTAGAGACAGTCAGGTAAACCCTTCTTATTAAAATATGTAATGCATGTACCAGGCTTTCAAAAGAATTTAGTTTCAGTCACAATGTTGGAGGATAGAGGTTATGATGTGGTTTTTAGTGAATGGAAAGCCTTCCTTTGGCACAAAGCCACAGGAGAAGCCAAGAATATTAGGATTCATGTGAAGAATCTCTATAAACATGATGCAGATGGCTATGCAACATTAATGGGTAAGGCAAACAAAGAGGTGAGACGAGATGAGGGTGAGTTATGGCACATGAGATTGTGCCATCTACACCATGGAGCCTTGAAGTTCATGCAACAAATTTCTATGGGACTTCCCAAGGGTACTCATGCACAAATAGACACATGCAAGGGATGTACCATGAGGAAGTATGCAAAAGCCAATTTTCACAAGAAGGAGAACCGAGCTTTAGAAATCCTTGAGAGAGTTCACTCAGACGTGTGTGGACCATTCTCTATAGTTTCAACACAAAAGCACATGTATTATGTGATCTTTGTTGATGATTTTTATAGGAAGCGTTGGATCTACTTCATGCAGAAGAAATATCAGACATTCTCAAAATTGTGTGAGTTCAAAGCACTAGTGGAGAAAGATACAGGGAAGCCTGTGAAGGCTCTTATGAGCGATAATGGTGATGAGTACATGTTCAATAAATTCAAGAACTTCTGTAGCAAATAAGGAATTCAGAGAGAGTTGATTGCGCCTCATAACCCACAATAGAATGGAGTCGCAGAAAGAAAGAATAGAAAAAGTGTGGGTGCAGCACGAGCAATGTTTCATGATCAGGGCCTATCATTTCATCTGTGGGCGAAGGCATGCAAAACAATGGTATTTTTTCAAAACCCTAGTCCTTGTCGAATACTTGGCATGAGTACACCGGAGGAGGCTTGTTCTAGTAAGAAACCTGATGTTTCATATTTTAAAAATTTTGGCTCATCTGTCTATTTTCATGTGACCAAATATTCCGGGAAGAAGCTCGAACCAATTGCTGAGAATGGGATATTTTTGGGGCACACTGATACTCCCCAAAACTATCGGGTGTATTTTCCAAACAACAAGATGATTGTTGTGAGACATGATATAAAATTTGATGAGGATAAATCTATGTGATTGACCCTTGAGAGGGAGTTTGATTTGCATGCAGATGAGGAACTCTTGGTTCCAAAGAATGAACCTCAAGATGTGGAGCATCCACATGAGGAGGATCATGGAGTGGTAGAAAACACTCTTGTAGATCCATCCAACAGGATTGGTAGAAGGCGCACTACAGAAGCTAATAGATTGAGACTTGATGTGGCAGAGCATGTAGGAGCACCTACTTCATTGCGCAGACATAGACAGTCTTCAGACAAGTTTACTGGATACATGGCACTTATGAGTAAGTGTATTGTGACAGAACCATCCTCCTTTGAGGAAGAAGTGTAACAACCAATTTGGGTTGACCCCATGGTTGAGGAGTATGACTCCATCGTCAAGAGTAGTGCATGGGAAGTTGTCCCAAGACTAGTCAGAAAATTAGTGGTTGGATCTAGATGGATCTATACTATGAAGCAAGTGGAAGATGGGAGTGTGGAGAAGTACAAGGATAGATTTGTAGCCCAAGGATTCTCATAACTTGAAGGTGTTGACTATGAGGATACTTTCGCACTAGTTGCGAGATACTCATCTATTAGATCTATCCTTTCACTCTAGCATAGATGGGCTAGAAGATACATCAGATGGATGTGAAAACTGCGTTTCTAAATGGAGTTATTGAGGAAGAATTGTACATATAGCAGCCAGAAGGTTTTGAGATCTTTGACAGTGAGCTGCATGTGTGCAGACTCAAGAGAACATTGTATGGGCTTAAGCAAGCACCCCTTGCTTGGTACACTAGAATTGACAGCTATTTCACCAGGTTGGGCTTCACCAAAAGTGAAGCGCATGTGATCTTGTACTAGATTGTGGTTGATGGTAAGCTCTTGATTATCGTACTTTATGTTGATGATATAATTTTGATAGGTGATGAGCAACTGATAACTTCTTGCAAGGAGGATCTTGCAAGGGAGGTCGAAATGAAGGACATGGGACTCCTTCACTATTTACTTGGTTTGGAAATACGGCAGCGGGATGGTGAGTTATTTATTTCTCAAGGAAAGTATGCCAAATATATTCTGAGTAAGTTTCACATGGAGGTTGTAAACCCATGGAGACTCCTCTTCCAGGAAACTAGAGGAAGGAGGATGTTACTTCAGGTGAGGTAGTGGACACTACTATTTACAAGCAGCTAGTGGGTTCACTGATGTACTTGGTGAACACCAGAACAAAAATTTTCTATGCAATTAACCAGCTGAGTCAAGCTATGGTTAATCATACCAAGCTCTTTTGGAATGAGAGAAAGCATGTCTTGAGATATCTCAAGGGCACTACAGAGTATGAATTATGGTATAGATGGATAGAGGGAGTGAAGCTTCAAGGCTTCACCGATGTAGATTGGGAAGGTAGTCCATCAGACAGAAAGAGCACATCAGGAGGGATATTCAACATAGTATTGACAATAGTTTCTTGGTACAGCAAGAAGCAGTGATTTGTGGCACTCAATTTAGCCGAGGAAGAGTACATGGTAGCAAGTCAGGCTACATGTGAGGCCATCTGGATGAGGAAGATTCTAGTTGGTTTGTTTGGTTCTCAGATGAGTCCAACAATGATACATTATGATAACCAAAGTTGCATTAAACTCTTGCTTAATATGGTATTCCATGATAGTTCCAAGAACATAGACATCTGGTACCACCATCTCAAATATTTTGTTCAGAGGCGCATTATGTTACTTCAGTACATTCCCACGGAAGATCAGGACACAGATATTTTGACGAAGGCGCTCCCCAGGAGAAAATTCGAATACCATAGAGGCAGGATCGGGGTAGATAATAATCACATTCTTGTTGAGAGGGAGTGTTGAAAAGTCAACAAGAAATTTATGTCTAATTTAATTTTCCCTTAATTAAATTGGACAATAAAATGTAATCTTATCTCATAATAACTTGTAATAGTTAACCGAGTGTGATAAACTCAGTTAGCTTATGAATTTCGATTTGAGGGTCGTTGATGAGGCATGCAGAGTGATTTTATTAAATATGAAGTTTGAGTTGAAGATAGTGCATTAGTTTAATGCATGAGAAATCAGTTAACTCAATTTATTGAGTTAAAGTCAGTTGAACTAGTTGTAATTGTTTGTTGCACTAGTGAGAGATAAAATGAATTAAATCAGATTTAATTCACATGCAGTGATTTACGATGCAACTGATGATTTACTATTAATAGTTTCATGCATTTCAGTTCCAGTGGAGACCCACTTGAGACAAAGGTTAAAGGTATGTTAACTATCAGTTGTATCATTAGTAGGATGTCCATGTGTTGTAAGACAACCATAGGATTTCCCATGAGAATTGCGTAATTTTGGAAGGCTGAATTTCCTAAAAATTAGGGATTGCATTCCACATGAATTTTGCAAGAAAGGCAGGCTTATTAGAGGCAAGAAATTGGCTAAGTGTTGGTCGATTTTGTCTGGGTCAGTGTGAGACAGTTGTGAAAGTGTAGGAGACTCTTGTGAGAAGAGTGCATTGTAATTGTTTCATGATTCCTTGGTGAATATACAATATAAGAAAGAGGGGTTTTGAGCAGCAAGCTTTCCTCAAGAAAATATCTGTGTTGTGGTTTGATTTGCTTCTTTCTTTACTTTTTTTTATTGGTGATCGTGTTTATTTTCCGCAATTTATTTGTAGAAGGATTCAGTATATTTCTTTAGTAGATCGCATTATCAGATTGAATCCATTGATATACATATTGTTTGTATAATTTCTATAGAAACTCTTTGGGTAAAAATCCAGTTATGTTAAGGGTCGGTGTGCCCCAGGCTAGGTGTGATCCCCGAGTGATTTTGACGGCTTAGATTCCCTTGGGTCATGGTTTCTCAAGCCATAGGTCAAGCCTAGTGTAATATTTGATGAACTCGGACCACTTTACAAACAAAAAATAAAAAAATTTAATTAACTATTACCGAACCTATCTTAGCACTTGTACTTTGTTTCTGAGGTGAATTTTCATCATTCTTAGCATTGGGTCTTTTCTCAAACAATTGGTGAGAAACCTATAATTTTTCAATCTGCCCAAAATTTGGTCCAATCCAACCTTAAAATAATCAAATTATGATATTTAATTCCTTTTAAACTCTACCAAATACGCTTCTATGGCATTTTCTCTCAAATTTAGGGAATTTTTTTTTATTTCCCCCATTGTCACTTTCATCAAACAAATGGTGGGTAACCTGTAACCTATGAATTTTTCCTCATCCTACTCCAAATCTAGCCCAATTCAAACCCAGTGTTGTAAATTGGGCTCTGATACCACATTTTAATATCCCCTACCCCAACCAACCTATGTTAAATAACCAATATTTCTTAAAACTGGTTAATTAAAATAAATAAGTAAATACTCTCTAACCTGCCATAATTTTCTCCTACACCTAGAAATATGGTTAGCATGAATGCAATACTACGTGCAATAAATTCATTATACATCACCTATAAATAATAGATACATAATAACAAAACATAAATAAATGCTCATTAACAACAAATTAACCATAACAATAAAACTAGGGTTTTAACATCATAATAGGAAATAATTCAACATAACTCATAATTCATTACACACGAAGCATAAACACTTATCTACTAATGGGAAAAATGGACTAGTTATGGGCTCTCCGTGTTTCACCTAGCCATAGACTGTGTGGTTCATAATCTCAACCACAAGTCACCCTCAAGTTGGGACTATAAATCCATAAGCAACAATTATAAATTGAGAAACCAAACTTTGGCCAAGGCACCAACCTTGATAGCTTTAGTCTCCAGCTACAGGCTCATGTTACCATGACTTGCACCCAAGTGGCGTAGGCCAAGCCCCTCAGCATTTTTCACCATATAAGGCACCTTAGAACTTGACACAATGGTCTTAACCTGCATCTATAGGATCAATGCTTCTCTCTAGGTGTCCAAGTTCCCATCATCCAAAACTAAATAATCCCAAATTCGATGTCAGATTCCAAACCAAGACTCATCGACTATCACCAAATTGAGTTCCACCAGAACTCCATGGCCACCAAGCCATAATTGGAGCCACCAAGGATCACCAAAAATGGGGATGCATCAAATTTAGTGTGATTAAATGAATAATTAGACTGCAACCATTTTCAGATTCTAACCCCATGAATATTTGGCTCATTAGTAACCATAATTAATGACTTCCTTCACAGGAAAAATACACTTCATTTATCTCCGTGTCTTTACTTCGCCATGTGGCACCCTCAAAATCCACATGGGCCATGGGTGAAATTTTGACCAAAAACCACCCAATTGTTACCTTGTCCCTGGAGTTTCACTCACCATAATCATTTCCGTGGAGTGGGCTCAACAACCAAACTTATTTTATAAATATAAAAATACGTACAATGTTTACATCTTGGCCCCCCTGCCACTTAAGCAAAACTGACATATAAGTATCTGGGAAACTAGCCCCAAAATATGTAAATATAACGACATGGGCACACATGCCACAAAATATACTTTGGCTCGTTGTTGGGCCAGAATTTCAATCTACGAATAAATTACACTTCCCTAGACAGGTGTTAGTCTAGAACAACAGGTGAAAGACTACACTACCATTTCTCCTAACTCAGAATAGATACACAGAGAGGATTGCATGCTTACTTGTTTCAGTCGCTTCCAAATGACTCCTTTTGTCGCTTATGCTACAGCTTCCAATTCAAGCGGTTTTTTGGTTGAATGCTTCCTACAAGAAAGAACACTGAAACAGCAGAAGATGCAATAATATAGATATCTATTCAAGCTAGTTATATAAATCAGTTAAGCACAAAATACATTCATCAACTGATCTGGATTTATACAGGAACGCAATAGAATAAACATATAACCATAAATATAGAGATGCAGCAGAAATAACACTTCATTTCATTAATATCAAAGAACTGAAATTTGCTTACAAACAGAATGGACATAAAAATAGCTAGGGCGCTGGTAACTATCTCTGAGAAGAGATGTGGTGGCTACAGGCCTCTGAACTGAGTTAAAATGAGGCTCGAGGGCCTATTTATTATTGAGAAACAATGGAGAACCCTAAACATCCAAAAACCTAACCCTAGGAGATGAAGCGCCAAAACTATGGGCCCCGTTTGGGTAAATTGGTGTTTCAATTTCCCAGGGATGTAACTTTGGCATACTATCTCCGTTTGACGCACATGATACATCATTAGAAATCTCTATCCAAGGACTAAAAATTTCACCACAAATATCATTTTGAAATTGAATGACATTTGCTGCAAGCGCGATGCCCAAAAAACATCGTTTAGGGCCTCAAAATGGCTCCGGAAGTCCAGGACCCAAAAAACTGCTAAAAATAGTAAGTTATGCCGAAACTGAAAAACTGAAAGAGACAATGGTGGGGGCCCAAGTGGAATAGGCGGGTGGCCACCAATATCCACTTGGATCATTCCTCCCCCCTTAGGAATCAATGGTCCCCATTGTGTTAAGTTCCTCCATGAGATGAGGAAATTTCTGTTGAACTTGGTCCCTGGTGAACCACTTTCCTTGGTGCAGGAGTTGGCCAGCTTTGACAACGCAATACAGTTGGATCTTCTGTTTGCGAGTGTTCTTGATTTTCATGTCCATGATACAATGTGTGGTGGCCTGTTCCATGCAGTTTGGGTTTAACTCTGTTGGTGTGAGTTGTTCTGCAATGTCTGAGGTGTCCAGTAGAGGTGGGAAGTAAGGATGAAGGCGATCCACATTGAAGACTGGGTGCAGACCAAGGAATGGAGGAATACTAAGCTCAAAGGCATTGTTCCCTACAACCTTGGTGATGGTGTACGGCCCGTATCAAAGCGGGTGAAGCTTGCGGTGGGGTCCAGTGAGGCGCTCCTTCTGCAAATGTAGCCATACTTTTTCATCCACTTGGAAGTTGTGTGGCACCCGGTGTTGATCATGGCGCTGCTTGTACTTCGCATTGGCTCTGTCCAATATATCATGACCCTGTTGGCAGATGTGTTGAATGTGCTCGATGAAGTTACTTGCTTTGTCAACTTTAGACTAGACATGAGCTGAATCGGCCTGAGCAGCTGCAAATGGCAGAGCTACGTCAATGGGACATATTGGCTGGAATCCCAAGCCCACCTGAAAGGGGCTATGGCCAATTGAACTCTGGAGAGCCCTGTTATAACTATGTTGTACATAGGTGAGGCTCTCATCCCATGTGCGTGGATTCTTTGAATTGTACATGCGCAGAATGTGTACAATCATTCTGCTGACGACCTCTGTCTGGCCATCTATTTGGGGATGGAAAGCTGTGGACTTGGTGAGCTTTGTGTCCAACATTGACCAGAGGCTGGACCAAAATGTGCTGAGGAACCTGCTATCTCAATCTAATATGATAGACTATGGGATCCCAAAGTGCACCCACACTCGTTCAAAGAAGAGTTTAGCAGTGGCTTCTGCTGTGATATTCTTCTTACAGGCCACTATAATGGCCATCTTCAGGAATCTGTCAATGACCACGAAAACAAAGTCATTTCCATTCTTAGTAGAAGGCAGGCCTGACATGTAATCCATGGAGATGGATTCCCAATGTCGACTAGGGGTAGGTAGTGGAGTATATAGGCCTTGCTTCTTGATGGTCGGTTTGGCAATGGCACAAGCAGTGCAGGATCTGATGTGCTTCTTGACATCCTTTCGAAGGTTTGGCCAACAGAAATACTTCTCTAGTATTGCTACTATTTTCTCAGCCCCGAAATGCCCAGTGACTCGACTTTAGTGTGCTTCCCATATCATCTTGGCACGCTCTCTTGAAGGAACACAAAGATGTCCCAGGTGACATAAAAGTGTATCTTGGAGGTGAAAATTTGGAACTTGCGTACCCCCCAAGAGTGCCTTGTAAGTGTGGTCTAATTCTGGGTCACTCTCATAGAGAAGTGGCCAATCAGAAGTCTTGTGCCCATAAGAGTTGAGCACGGTGGTGAGTGCCACGATCGATGGTCGGCTGAGGCAGTCTGCAACATTATTGGTGCTGCCCTTCTTTTACTTGATGTTCAAATGAAACTGTTGCAGATATGTGGACCACTTTTGATGGAAATCATTATGCAACTTCCCTTGTGTCTGTATGAACTGCAGGGGCTAGTGTTCTGTGTGGATGATTGTTTCCTTCCCCAAAATGTAACGCTTCCATTGTCGGCAGGCTTGCACAATGGAATACATTTCTTTTTCATAGGTGGGATACTTGCGAACTGTCTCAGACATTGTCTCACTGTGATATGCCACTAGATGTCCTTGTTGAGTAAGAACTGCCCCAATAGCATAGTCAGAAGCATCTGTCTCGATCTCAAATGGTTGTTGCAAGTCTGGTAATGCAAGCACTGGGACAGAACAGAGGTGATTTTTCAATTCTGTGAACGCCTTCTATTGAGGTTCCGACCAAAATAATTTTTCTCTCACTCCTCCCTTGGTGACTTGACTCAAGGGCCAAGTGATATGAGAGAATCCCAACATGAATCTACAGTAGAAATTAGCAAGACCCAAAAAGTTGCGAAGCTCTGTTATAGTGGTTGGGGCTGGCCAATCCCGAATGACTTGGATCTTGGCTGGATCCACATGCACCCCCCTTTCATCAATAATGTATCCTAGATATTAAACCTGGGTCATGAAAACGTGCACTTCTCCAAATTGGCACACAACTTGTGTTGTCGCAGTGTTTGGAGGACTTGTCGGATGTGGTGAAGGTGCTCTTCCCAAGTCTTGCTGAAGATCAGAATGTCATCCAAGTACACCACTACAAATGAGTTGGTGAATGGCCGCAAGATGTCGTCCATCATCCTCATGAAGGTTGCGGGAGCATTTGTCAACCCGAAAGGCATGACCAGCCATTCAAAAAGGCCTTCCTTAGCTTTGAAGGCAGTCTTCCACACATCAGAGGGTTCAATTGGTACCGGGTGATACCCAGACTTCAGGTCGATCTTACTGAAATATTTTGCACCTTGGAGTTGGTCCAGAAGGTCATCAATCCGTGGGATTGGGTACCTATTCCGGACAGTGATCTTGTTCAGCGCCCGATAGTCAATACAGAGTCTCCACGTCCCATCCTTCTTCCGTACCAACACGATCGGGCTCCCACAGGGCGATGAACTTGGTCTGATGTGACCTTTCTGCAACAGCTCCTGAATCTGCCTCTTGATTTCATCATTTTCCAGAATAGAGCATCGATAGATCGGTCCATTGGGTAGTGGCGCACCTGGGGTCAGATCAATCGGGTGCTTGACCTGGCAGTGCAGAGGAACCCCTGTGGGTGAGGTGAAGATGCCCCGTACTCCTCCACGACCTTATCCATTTGTTGTTGTCGTGCAGAGGGGCCCTGTCTGGAGGTCGTGGCCACAGTCTTCTTCTTGCCCTGGGGGCGGATCATCAGGAAAACGAATTTCCTGGTTTGGGAAATGAGCTTACTACATTATTTTGCAGTAACCAAAGAGATAGTCGTAGGAGGTGGTACCTCTGGTATCCTGTACAACTTATTTCCCAAAGTAATAATAACAGCACGAGGTCAAGACTCATACACAGCATGACGCTTCCACAAGTATGGTTGTCCTAATAATACATCAGAAACATCAATAGGAGCAACATCACATAATACCTCATCCGTGAAGGGCTTGATGCTATAGGGAAGGTGGCACTGCTGGCTGACGCGGAGATCTCGTCCTTGGTGAATCCACTCGATGGTGTATGGATGTCGGTGAGCTGTGGTCGGCAAGCCCAACCGCTTCATGGCGTCTGCTGAAATCAGGTTATTTTTTCTCCCATTGTCGACAATGAACTGTACAGGGGAGCCCTTTACCCACATCTGGGAGTCGAAGAGACCTTCCTCCTCCTCTGGATCTTCCAGTTCCTCCTTCTAGATCTTTGTAGTGGCAACAGTGGCATTGGGCTCCGCATCAATAATCCGTTTCCCTTTTACATTCCCCTTTTTAGGTTCTTATTCGGAGTCTGAGCATGCATCTGACTCAGAAGCCCTCATCTCGGCCACTAGCGACTGCTTAGCCTGACACTCACTTGTGTTGTGAGTGGAGCTCTTATGGAACTCACACCACTTTCCCGTGTCCTTCTTTGGCTTTGCGGTGTTGTTCTTTTCTTGTGGATTTGACGGGTTGTCTTTAGCCGCCATGCCTTGGCTTTGTCCTTTTTTCTGTGGTTTGGAAGCACCTTTCCCTTACTTTTGATTCACAGATCCAAAGTCTCGCTTCTTCTGTTTGAATTTCTGCTCAATCTTGGCAGCATACTGGTATGTCGTACCAAGCGAGAAGATGTTGAGGAACTCTATTTCCTCTTGAATGTATCTGTGTAGACAACTGCGATACTTTAGCACCAAATGTTTCTCTAAATCTTTGATACCCAACTTTGTGCGCAGGGTATGGAACAAATTCGTCAGCTCATTCACATCTTGATCCCTTTGTTGTCGCAGCGTGGTCCATTATATGTACTTGTACTCATAGCTCCCCACGGGATAGTACTGTTCCTTGATGGTGTCTCGGAAAGAATTCCAAGTTGGTACGGCCGAGAATAGGGAGGGTTCTGTCTGGTCCTTGTTCTCACATTAGGTTTCCCACCAGTCCTTAACATGGGGGGTAGCTTTGAGGAGTGCAAAAATAATCTTCTCCCGGTCTGAAAAGTCATGAACAGATAAATATCCTTCTAATAGATTCAACCATCTATCTATGACATCTGCATCTATTTGACCCTCAAATATGGGAATTTCAAAATTTACTTGTACCTTAAAAGGAGTCGCACCTCCAGAGTGGCTGCTGGATGCAGATGCGCCGCCGGTGGGCAGCCGTTGAAGGATCTGAGCAAAGTTATCCATCATCGCACTCCTTTGTTTTTCAAGGGCCTCCTTGAGCAATATTTTGATAGGATCCCCTGCTCCCTCATCTTTCTTTTCGTCCCCCATGGACGTCTGTCGAGGTTTGCAAGGTTGATCTTGCAAAGGTTCCACCAGATCAAGCCCTAGCTCCTTATACCCTGAACTCGTTGGGGACATGCAAAGAAAGATCGAGAAAAAGCAGATCGCTCTGATACCACTGATCCGGATTTATGCAGGAACGCAACAGAATAAACATATAACCATAAATACAGAGATGCAGCAGAAATAACACTTCATTTCATTAATATCAAAGAACTGAAATTTGCTTACAGACAGAATAGACATAAAACTAGCTAGGGCGCTGGTAGCTATCTCTGAGAAGAGATGTGGCGGCTACAAGCCTCTGAACTGAGTCAAAATGAGGCTCAAGGGCCTATTTATTATTGAGAAACAATGGAGAACCCTAAACATCCGAAAACCTAACCCTAGGAGATGAAGCGCCAAAACTATGGGCCTCGTTTGGGTAAATTGGTGTTTCAATTTCCCAGGGACGTAACTTTGGCATACTATCTCTGTTTGATGCACATGATACATCATTAGAAATATCTATCCAAGGACTAAAAATTTCACAATGAATATCATTCCAAAATGGAATGATATTCACTGCAGGCATGATGCCCAAAAAACGTCGTTTAGGGCCTCAAAACGGCTCTGGAAGTTCAGGAGCCGAAAAACTGCTAAAAATAGTAAGTTATGCCGAAACTGAAAAACTGAAAGAGATAATGGTGGGGGCCCAAGTGGAATAGGTGGGTGGCCACCAATATCCACCTGGATCATTCCTCCCCCCTTAGGAAGCAATGGTCCCCATTGCGTTAAGTTCCTCCATGAGATGAGGAAATTTCTGCTGAACTTGGTCCCTTGTGAACCACTTTCCTTGGTGCAGGAGTTGGCCAGCTTTGACAACCCGATACAGTTGGATCCTCTGTTGGCGAGTGTTCTTAATTTGCATGTCCATGATACAATCTATGGTGGCATGTTCCATGCAGTCTGGGTTTAACTCTGTTGGTGTGAGTTGTTCTGCAATGTCCGAAGTGTCCAGTAGAGGTGGGAAGTAAGGACGAAGGCGATCCACATTGAAGATTGGGTGCAGACCAAGGAATGGTGGAATACTAAGCTCAAAAGCATTGTTCCCTACAGCCTTGGTGATGGTGTATGGCCCGTATCGGAGCAGGCGAAGCTTGCGGTGAGGTCCAGTGAGGCGCTCCTTCTGCAAATGCAGCCATACTTTGTCGCCCACCTGGAATTTGTGTGGCACCCGGTGTTGATCATGGCGCTGCTTGTACTTCGCATTGGCTCTGTCCAATATATCATGAACCTGTTGGCGGATGTGTTGAATGCGCTTGATGAAGCTACTTGCTTTGTCAACTTCAGACTGGACATGAGCTGAATCGGCCTGAGCAGCTGCAAACGGCATGGCTATGTCAATGGGACATAGTGGCTGGAATTCCAAGCCCACCTGAAAGGGGCTATGGCCAATTGAACTGTGGAGAGCCCGGTTATAACTGTGTTGTACATAGGGGAGGCTCTCGTCCCATGTGCGTGGATGCTTTGAGTTGTACATGCGCATAATGTGTACAATCATTCTGTTGACGACCTCTGTCTGGCCATCTGTTTGGGGATGGAAAGCTGTGGACTTGGTGAGCTTTGTGTCCAACATCGACCAGAGGCTGGACCAAAATGTGCTGAGGAACCTGCTATCTCGATCTGATATGATAGACTGTGGGATCCCAAAGTGCACCCACACTCGTTCAAAGAAGAGTTTAGCAGTGGCTTCTGCTGTGATATTCTTCTTGCAAGCCGCCATAATGGCCATCTTCGAGAATCTGTCAACGACCACAAAAACACAGTCATTTCCCTGCTTAGTAGAAGGCAGGCCCGACATGTAATCCATGGAGATGGATTCCCAAGGTCGACTAGGTGTAGGTAGAGGAGTATATAGGCTCAAGTCTTCATATTTGTTACACACACAAGTTAGTAAAGATTCATGCCTGACCTCCTTCGAAGGTTCACCAATAGAAATACTTTTGTAGTTTTGCTACTATTTTCTCGACCTCGAAATGCCCAGCGACTCGACTGTAGTGTGGTTCCCATATCATCTTAGCACGCTCGCTTGAAGGAACACAAAGGTGTCCCAGGTGACATAAAAGTGCATCTTGGAGGTGAAAATTTGGAACTTGCGTGCCCCCCAAGAGTGCCTTGTAAGTGTGGCCGAATTCTGGGTCACTCTCATAGAGAAGCAGCCAATCAGAATTCTCGTGCCCACAAGAGTTGAGCACGGTGGTGAGCGCCACGATCGGTGGTCGGCTGAGGCAGTCTGCAACATTATTGGTGCTACCCTTCTTGTACTTGATGTTCAAATGAAACTGTTGCAGATATGTGGACCACTTCCGATGGCGATCATTCTGCAACTTCCCTTGTGTCTGTATGAACTGCAGGGGCCGGTGGTCTGTGTGGATGATTGTTTCCTTCCTCAAAATGTAATGCTTCCATTGTCGACAGGCTTGCACAATGGAATACATTTCTTTTTCATAGGTGGGATACTTGCGAACTGTCTCAGACAATGTCTCACTGTGATATGCCACTGGATGTCCCTGTTGAGTAAGAACTGCCCCAATAGCATAGTTAGAGGCATCTGTCTCGATCTCAAATGGTTGTTGCAAGTCTGATAATGTGAGCACTGGGGAAGAACAAAGGCGATTTTTCAATTCTGTGAATGCCTTCTGTTGAGGTTCCGACCAAAAGAATTTTGCTCTCGCTCCTCCCTTGGTGACTTGACTCAAGGGCCAAGTGATATGAGAGAATCCCAACACGAATCTATGGTAGAAATTAGCAAGACCCAGAAAGCTGCGAAGCTCGGTTATAGTAGTCGGGGCTGGCCAATCCCGAATGACTTGGATCTTGGCTGGATCCACATGCACCCCCCTTTCATCAATAATGTATCCCAGATATTGAACCCGAGTCATGCCAAACGTGCACTTCTCCAAATTGGCACACAACTTGTGTTGCCGCAGTGTTTGGAGGACTTGTCGGATGTGATGAAGGTGCTCTTCCCAAGTCTTGCTGAAGATCAGAATTTCATCCAAGTACACCACTACGAATGAGTTGGTGAATGGCCGCAAGATGTCTTCCATCATCCTCATGAAGGCTGCAGGAGCATTCGTCAACCTAAAATGCATGACCAGCCATTCAAAAAGGCCTTCCTTGGCTTTGAATGCAGTCTTCCACACATCAGAGGGTTCAATTGGTACCTGGTGATACCCAGACTTCAAGTCGATCTTACTGAAATATTTTTCACCTTGGAGTTGGTCCAGAAGGTCATCAATCCGTGGGATTGGGTACCTATTCCGGACAGTGATCTTGTTCAGCGCCCGATAGTCAATACAGAGCCTCCACGTCCCATCCTTCTTCTGTACCAACACGATCGGGCTCCCACAGGGCAATGAACTTGGTCTGATGTGACCTTTCTGCAACAGCTCCTGAATCTGCCTCTTGATTTCATCATTTTCCAGAACAGAGCGTCGATAGATCGGTCCATTGGGTAGTGGCGCACCTGGGGTCAGATCAATCGGGTGCTTGACCTGGCAGTGCAGAGGAACCCCTGTGGGCGAGGTGAAGATGTCCCCGTACTCCTCCACGACCTTATCCATTTGTTGTTGTCGTGCAGAGGGGCCCTGTCTGGAGGTCGTGGCCACAGTCTTCTTCTTGCCCCGGGGGCGGATCATCAGGAAAACGAATTTCCTGGTTTGGGAAATGAGCTTACTACATTGTTTTGCAGTAACCAAAGAGATAGTCGTAGGAGGTGGTACCTCTGGTATCCCGTACAACTTATTTCCCAAAGTAATAATAACAGCACGAGGTCGAGACTCATACACAGCATGACGCTTCCACAAGTATGGTTGTCCTAATAATACATCATAAACATCAATAGGAGCAACATCACATAATACCTCATCCGTGAAGGGCTTGATGCTATAGGGAAGGCGACACTGCTGGCTGACGCGGAGATCTCGTCCTTGGTGAAGCCACCCGATGGTGTATGGATGTGGGTGAGCCGTGGTCGGCAAGCCCAACCGCTTCACGGCGTCTGCTGAAATGAGGTTCTTTTGGCTCCCATTGTCGACAATGAACTGTACCGGGGAGCCCTTTACCCACATCCGGGAGTGGAAGAGACGTTCCTCCTCCTCTGGATCTTCCGGTTCCTCCTTTTGGATCTTTGTAGTGGCAACAATGGCATTGGGCTCCGCATCAATAATCTGTTTCCCTTTTTCATTCGCCTTTTCAGGTTCTGATTCGGAGTCAGAGCATGCATCTGACTCAGAAGCCCTCATCTCGGCCACTAGCGATTGCTTGGCCCGACACTCACTTGTGTTGTGAGTGGAGCTCTTATGGAACTCACACCACTTTCCCATGTCCTTCTTTGGCTTTGCAGTGCTGTTATTTTCTTGTGGCTTTGACGGGTTGTCTATAGCCGCCATGCCTTGGCTCTGTCCTTTGTTCTGCAGTTTGGAAGCACCTTTCCCTTGCTTTTGATTCACAAATCCAAAGTCTCGCTTCTTCTGTTTGATTTTATGCTCAATCTTGGCAGCATACTGGTATGCCGTACCAAGCGAGGAGATGTCGAGGAACTCCATTTCCTCCTGAATGTATCTGTGCAAACAACTGCGATACTTTAGCACCAAATGTTTCTCTGAATCTTTGATACCCAACTTTGTGCACAGAGCATGGAACAGATTCATCAGCTCATGCACATCTTGATCCCTTTGTTGTCGCAGCGTGGTCCATTGTATGTACTTGTAGTCATAGCTCCCCACGGGATAGTACTGTTCCTTGACGGCGTCTCAGAAAGAATTCCAAGTTGGTACGGCCGAGAACAGGGAGGGTTCTGTCTGGTCCTTGTTCTCACAGTAGGTTTCCCACCAGTCCTTAACATGGGGGGTAGCTTTGAGGAGTGCAAAAATAATCTTCTCCTAGTTTGAAAAGTCATGAACAGAGAAATATCCTTCTATTAGATTCAACCATCTATCTACAGCATCTGCATCTATTTGACCCTCAAATATGGGAATTTCAAAATTTACTTGTACCTTAAAAGGATTCGCACCTCCAGAGTGGCTTCTGGATGCAGATGCGCCGCCGGTGGGCAGCCGTTGAAGGATCTGAGCAAAGTTATCCATCATCGAGCTCCTTTTTTTTCGA
Source organism: Pinus albicaulis (assembly GCA_034641835.2). NCBI lineage: Eukaryota > Viridiplantae > Streptophyta > Pinopsida > Pinales > Pinaceae > Pinus > Pinus albicaulis. The sequence continues at coordinate 1,513,356,433 of CM076575.1, read as the reverse complement.
GGGCCTCCTCGAGCAATATTTTGATAGGATCTCCTGCTCCCTCATCTTTCTTTTCGTCCCCCATGGAATTCCTTCGAGGTTTGCGAGGCTGATCTTGCAAAGGTTCCACCAGATCAAGCCCTAGCTCCTTATACCCCGACCTCGTTGGGGACATGCAAAGAAGGATCGAGAAAAAGTAGACTGCTCTGATACCACTGATCCGGATTTATGCAGGAACGCAACAGAATAAACATATAACCATAAATACAGAGATGCAGCGGAAATAACACTTCATTTCATTAATATCAAAGAACTGAAATTTTCTTACAGACAGAATGGACATAAAACTAGCTAGGGCACTGGTAGCTATCTCTAAGAAGAGATGTGGTGGCTACAGGCCTTTGAACTAAGTTACAATGAGGCTCGAGGGCCTATTTATTATTGAGAAACAATGGAGAACCCTAAACATTGAAAAACCTAACCCTAGGAGATGAAGCACCAAAACTATGGGCCCCGTTTGGGTAAATTGGTGTTTCAATTTCCCAGGGACATAACTTTGGCATACTATCTCCATTTGACGCACATGATACATCATTAGAAAGCTCTATCAAAGGACTACAACTTTTTCCATGAATATCATTCTAGAATAGAATGATATTTGTTGCAGGTGTGATGCCTAAAAAACATCGTTTAGGGCCTCAAAACGGCTCCGGAAGTTCAGGACCCGAAAAACTACTAAAAATAGTAAGTTATGCCGAAACTAAAAAATTGAAAGAGACAATGGTGGGGGCCCAAGTGGAATAGGCGGGTGGCCACCAATATCCACTTGGATCATCAACCAAGATCTTACAATATTGAAAATCAAAGTTAACATAGATGCATGTAGGGAAAAACAAAAAGTACTCTTTATTGATGATAGAAGGAAAGGTTACAACCTAGTGACTGATTTGGAGTGACCTTCCAGCATAGTTCCCAAGTCTCATCACAGCATAAATCTCTCTAGCAGTAGTTCTACAAACCAAGATCTCAATTGAAAATTCTCCAGCATTTCTCTACTCAAATTCTTCCTTCTCAAACACTTAGATCTATGTTAAATTTATAGATGAACTGTAGGTTTTTTGCAATCAATAGCTTTCCAAAAATATGCAAGACATGTTTCCGTTCATGTAGATGTCAAATGGACACTTGGATCTAAAGGTTGACACATGTGAACTCTTTTAGAAGGCACTGGCCAAGTGGAGATTCCAAAACAATGAGAATTTCACTCCCAATGTGACCAACACACCTGTGAATGTCGGGAAGTGCTTTGCAGAGCAGCCTTGCATGGGGACACCTGCATATGCAATGCACTTAGGCCCCTTATATCTTGCGTTGGTGAGCTCTCATATGCTATACAATAAGCTTCAAACCATGGAAATTCTTACTTGATAAAAGTCTTGCTTGATCTGTCTTGTTTCTTGTCTTAGGGCATGTAGCAACTGAAATGATAGGGAATGATAGACCCTTCATCATTGGTCTTGGAGATGATGCCCAGCTATCCAGGTCATTGGGAATGGTGCCCAAATTGACCTATAACAATTTCCCCCTAAAGCATTAGATCCAAATAATAAGAACATTTTATTGAGATACTTTACACTGTGATGAGCCTGGAAACGAAGTGGAATGGTCACCTGCATCAATATTACAATACATTTTATCATGATATATCCTCTATTGATCATAATTGCTGAGGGTAGGCACTCCCATTGTCAGCACATAAAACAATCTAATAACATGTACATAATTTCAGAAATTCGTCTACATTGGAATGTTGACCAGATGTAGACACGCCTACAGATATAGGCCCATGTTTGTATGAAAATATGTATGTAAGGTCACCATACAGATGATGTGTACAACAATCCTAAAATCGCAGCCCGAATGGATGAAACTAGATCCAGGGTCTTCTTATCTCGTTCACTCGATCATTCAGGTACAATTCTAGCCATGTGAATATATGATTTGTCGTCGAACATGGAAAGACAACATTTGATTACCAGCCAATAATGCGAGTTGTTAACAAACACGAGAGAACCACCATTAATTTCAATGGTCCTCAAGGTACTGCAGTAAATTTGGTAAGGCGTGAACAGATGATTTGATGTCGAACGCCAAACAAAATATTTCGGACAAAGGTCCAGAAGTGAGGATCTTGTCGATGATGTAACAAGCCTCATGGTACTGGAATCTGATGTTTCTAAGTGAACTTCCTGGATATTGATTTGTAGTCGACAGGAAGTCACCTTATTGCAAAACAGGAGTTACTGATTTCAGAGACAAGGGTATGACTTGATCTAGCAATTTTCAGGGATGACGGTCATGAAAATGAAGGTTTACGAGTATTGCAGATGGATGATTTTTTAATCACTGGATGACTTCTCTTGAACATATCGGCAACATTATGATGATTTGGTAGCATTGACCCAAAACCGGAGTGAAGGTATGATAAACCATAGGTGTGAATGAACCGTCAAGATGATTACCCAACCCAAAAAGTCATGGACATGGAGTGAAAGAAGTGTCATGTTCAAAAGCGGCTTGCTACCAAAAAGAAACTTTACTTGCTTTTCCCAAATTTTCCTCGATCATTTGTCGACTAGTACCTCTTTAATTTTTAACAAGCTTGAGGAGGATAACATTTGTTTGATCTATAATTCAACCCTTCAGGTGAATAAAGTATCGCTATTTAATAATTTAACGAGTTTAGCGATGAATGAAACTTGATTCTTGCCATGATCAAAAATCCCGTCGCTATTTTATGTCTTAACGAGCTTAACGACAGTGATAGCCGGTCCTTTTTCATATTTAGAGAGTCTAAAAAAGAGGACGAAAGAGAACTCCAAAAGTACTTTTTCGTAAATTTGTCTCTCAGACCCAAAAAAGTGTAAAACGATATCTGAGAGAACCTCTTTGGTCATGTTTAACCAAGGTATTCCTTTTTCGTAAATAATCCATCTTAGTCAAGAAAAGGGTTAAACTTATACTGAGTAGATATCAATTCATTTAATTTAATGAGCTCGAAATGACAAGTGCTCGGCAATATTTTCACATTATCGGAGTTTGAAAAGAACTGAAAGAAGACTCTAGGGGTTCCTTTTTTGCTGTTATCAAAGCTCGAAAAAGAGATAAAAGTGTGCTTCAAATCCTTTTTCTTTTTTAATAAAGCTCAAAAAATAAGGAGAAAAAAGTATGATTTTTGGTCAAGTCATTCTTTGAATAAATCTACATGACTAATTTATTCATCAGTTGTATTTCCTGTTCAGAAAAACATCAAATGGATTAAAAATATTGTTTCATGATAAAAACATAATAAAACTATAGTCATAGCAATAAATTAAACTTGCAAACAATTAAATGACTATAAAAATCAGTTTCACTATTCATTTTTACCATTCCATAGTTACCATTTGCATTTTGGAGCTCTGAACCTGATTTTTCCCACGAACTTCAGTGGTCGATTGCATGCAATTGGCAAGAATGTTTTGAATGCCCCTTGTAAGAGTAGGTGCCCCCCAACCTTTATTTCGTTCATCTAAGTAGATTACTAATAGTTAGATGGAATGAAGGTTCATTATAGGGGAGGATTTGTTTCATTTTTTTAACGAGCTTGACACAGGAAAAGAACTATGCTCGTGACCTGTTTCATTTTTTAACGAGGTTGACACAGTAAAAGAACTTTCCTCAAAGGCACTTGTTTCATTTTTGAACGAGGCTGACACAAGAAAAAAGAACTATCCTCGTAGGTATTTGTTTCATTTTTAAAACGAGTTTGACACAAGAAAAAAGAACTGTCCTCATAACCTGTTTCATTTTTTAACGAGGTTGACACAGTAAAAGAACCATCCTCATAGTGCACTTGGACTAGTGAGTGTGTGCTGGAAAAGACATAGTCTAACAGAGTCATCATTTAAGGAGTTTGATGAGCACCACAAATGATAATTTATAGCATGCGTTGACGAGTCTTCTCCAGGGTTTTCATTGAATTTTGGAATTTTAGAGGGTAACATATGTGGTATCACCAGCCACCAAGGAGAGGAACCAGATAGGATTCCAGATGATGAAATGGGTGAAGTCAATAGACAAAACATCGAAAATGAAGCAACAACAGATGTTGTTGCAGCTGAAATAGATGGTTCAGTCTGGGATGTTATCTCAGCCATGGTCAAATGACCTAATGTATACCCTATAGATTCTACGGGAACTCAAAGTGAAACAGGATCAACAAAAGCAGATGAAGGTGATTGAGGAAAAGACTCGTACATGTAAAGTTCCTATCGAAAATTATTTAGTTAAAGGTGTCTCATCTTGTGGTATTCTTCAATCAAAATCAAACCAGGTGGTAGAATTTCGCCGTCAGGCACAAACTATATTTTAGGTGGTTGACTGCACGATATGGGAGACTCAATGGCTACAATAGATTGTGGGATGACCAATTTAGGAACAAATTCCGATTGTTCAACTTCGGGATCAAGATTTTCTCCACTTAGGGAATATAAAAACTGAAATATAAGGGGATGATAGACCCTATTTCATTGGTCCTTGGGATGATGTCCGGTTTGACTAATAACAGTTGCCCCATAAAGCACAATGGGATCCGGATCAACTTCCAGTTGAACAACGTTGGGTTCGAGAGGTATGGTCTCACAGATTGGATGGATCATGACCACAGGTAGCTATGAGGACTCTATCTCGACAACAATATACAAACCAGGATTTGTAGAAACAACTTGTGCCAACTCTGGTATATGGGAAGATGATGCTTCACCATAGGTACTGATGGTACTGGTTTCGGTAGAGCGATTTCTACGTGAATGACAAGGGGTAGGATTATGTTCTTCCATGATTCCTAATTTATTTTAACCAAAAAACAAATAAACAAAAAGAGGGTAATGATAGGAAAAGGGGTTTACCAAGAAACTGTGAACTGCAGAATACCTCTTGGCAAACCAAGAATTACGGGCAGGTAATCTCCCCAAATGTTGTGTTCAGTGTATCAAAATTTCACGGTGGCTGACTCGGTTCACTATGGATGGATAACACCTAAAAATTTTCCTCCCAAATATACCTGAAGGTACGTGGAGGCCCAAGTCCGTATTAGCATTGTCTGATGAGAAACCGCACAGTGAGAGCACCCCTTTATACTTATCGTACTATAACACCGCCCGATATACCCGAAAGTACGTGGACGAGCTATGATATACTTACGTACGTGGAGTGAGGTATCACACTCGGAATGTATCACAGACAAGTTAACGAAAGTTTCTATGTTTTACGACGCCGGAACACGTCTCTAGCCTATAACTTCTAAATGTTATCGTTATGGTTCCAATGCGTTGTTAAGTAAATTGAGATTTATTTTATGTTGATCTTGCTTAACAATTTGCCTTTCAGGTTCACCACGATGATGTATATGAAATTCCTAAAATGCAAGCTAATAATGATAAACAAACTTTCAGCTTTCAGCTTTTTCAATGAATACCCTAGCTACTAAGGGAAGAGAGCGTCAACTTGTTGGGAAGAGAGCAAACAATTTGTGAGAAAACAAATCAATGAACAAAAACAAAATCAATGAATCACAAACTAAATGCAGATTTCCTAATGTTCCTTTTGCAAAAAACACACAACCCTACATGAAAATCCAAGTTTTTCTTTTCAGTTTCCTTAATTTTATGAATGCAGAAAAGAAACTAGGTGCACTAGATCAATAATCAAAATGCTTTTTACTTTCGAGAAATGAAGAATACAAACAACAATTTCTCTTTTGAAGGAAAAATAAGGATTTCAACAACAATTTCTCCTATCGAGGAAATGAAGATTTTACAACAATTTCCTATTTCAAAAGAAAATGATTCTTAATGCGACCATAAAAAATACTTTGAAATAAACTTTTCAATGATAAAGAAAAAAATTTCTAAGCAAACATTGAACAAATTTTCAGCCAAAGGAGGAAGAAGTATATAGAGACGTTGGTCAATTGAGCATAAAAATTTTCAGAACATAGCAACAAAAGAAACTGAAGCAAGTTACAAAGTCAATTCAAGGGAATTTGGTCACTTTCAGGAGTCAACGTAGTCTCCAAGGGGAGACAGTGCTTTGCAGCGCAAGCTTGGAAGGGAGACGATGCTCTGCAAAGAACTGTGTCCAGATTAAGGGTGCATTGGGCGCAGTAGGCAAGGAAAAAAACTACTGTTTGGCTCACTATCTTTGCAAATTAAGGTCTGAAAAAGTCTAATATCTATGTGTAACAGCTACTGGGTGGATAATCAAAGAAAATCAGAGACTAAAACACCTAAAACTAAGAAAAATTCTCCCCAACAGAGTCGCCAATTTTTTCGGCCAAAATTTTAATCTACGGATAAATTACGCTTCCCTAGACAGGTGTTAGTCTATAACAACAGGTGAAAGACTATACTACCATTCCTCCTAACTCAGAATAGATACACAGAGAGGATTGGTTGTTTACTTGTTTCTATCGCTTCCAAATGACTCCTTCTTTTTCTTCTGCTACAGCTTCAAATTCAAGAATTTTGTTGGCTTAATGCTTCCTACAAGAAAGAACAATGAAACAACAGAAGATGCAATAATATAGATATATATTCAAGCTAGTTAGCTAAATCAGTTAATCATAAACTACATTCATCAACCAATATCTTACAATATGGAAAATCAAAGTTAGCATAGATACATGTAGGGAAAAACAAGAAGTACTCTTTATTGATGATAGAATGAGAGGTTATAACCTAGTGACTGATTTGGAGTGACCTTCCAGCATAGTTCCCAAGTCTCATCACAGCATAAATCTCTCCAGTAGTAGCTCTACAAACCAAGCTCTCAATTGAAAATTCTCCAGCATTTCTCTACTCAAATTCTTCCTTCTCAAACACTTAGATCTGTGTTCAATTTATAGATGAACTGTAGGTCGTTTTGAAATCAATAACTTTCCAAAAATAGGAAAGACAGGTTTCCATTCATGTAGATGTCAAATGGACACTTGGATCCAAAGCTAGCTTGACACATGTGAACTCTTCTAGAAGGCATTGGCCAAGTGGAGATTTTGGAACAATTATAATTTCACTCCCAATGTGACCAACGCACCTGTGAATGTTGGGAAGTGCTTTGCAGAGAAGCCTTGCATGGGGCTACCTACATATGAAACACACTTAGGCCCCTTAGAGCCTACATTGGTGAGCTCTCATATGCTATACAATAAGCTTCAAACCATGGAAATTATTTCTTGATGAAATTCTTGCTTGATCTTTCTTTTTTCTTGTCTTAGGGCATGTAGCAACTAAAATGATAGGGAATGATAGACCCTTGATCATTGGTCCTGGAGATGATTCCCAGTTAACCAGGTCATTGGGAATGGTGCCCAAATTGACCTATAACACTCGCCAGTCTAAATATATATGTACATATATTTACACCATTAAAATTGGGTAGGGGTATTACATCCGTAATAACATTCAAGAATGCATTTTGTGAAAAGGGGAGTTCATTCTCCTTCTCCACCAAATTTAATTTAACTTTTCTTCTAAATTTGCTACTAGAAATATAAAAAATCAAATTAAAATTAAGTATGTTTATGAAAACTGGGTTGTTGGCATAACTATACAATAATCCTATTTGAAAACTAGCTTTTGGCTATTAGGATTCCCCTTATTAATTTTCTTGAAAATTTGAAGTTTTGAACTTTGCATTTACAGCATGTAGAATTTTATTTCTCTCCAAATGATTAGAATAATTAGCAACAACAACATCATAATCCTATTATTTCAAAGATATGAAACATCCTTCAATTTAGAATAAAATCATAATACTCTAACACAAATTTTATCGATCTTCCAATTTTCGTAGTTGAATATGTTATCAGTAGCCATTTAGTTCTATAAATAATAAAGTGGTAGGATCAAAAGTTAAACTCCAACATAGTAGTAACCTGAAGTATATGTTTCAAAGAACATTCAAACTTGCTAAAGGTAAAAAAGGGTAAAAATTTTGTTTGCTTTTATTAATCAAAACTATAGAACATAGGATAATGGGCATATTTCTCTAACCTATTCTCAAAAAGGCACGATTCCAAAAGGCCTCCTTATTAATAAATGATAGAAAACGATTCATAGTATTTTGATTTACCATATCTAATTATCATCAACCACGTCATAAAATCTCAATCCCAAAAATGATATGAAATCTTTGTATTAGTTTTATCAATGACTTAAGTAATGATTATAAGGATCAAATGAGTTTTTCATTATTTCTTCACTTCCCACAAGTACTCACTCATTATTTTCCACCTTCTCCATATTATGTACTCCATCCAACTTCTTGTTATTGTTTATATCATCGTATCTACTATTGTTCCACCACCTTCACATAACAATGACAGAGAGAAACATTTTGAAACCCATAATTCCTGAGAACAATGATGGACATCTCTGTCAAACCTGAACTAATTGGTAGAAATTTCTTAGAAGCTTATTTTTAGTGTAGGAAATGACTACAGAGAGTAAGATGGTGTTACACAGAATTTTGTCACTGTCCTTGCAATCCCCATCCCACACATTGGAGGACCATTTCTATGACTTATGTGTAGTGTCATGCCTTGCAAAAAGTGTCATTGCATCCCTTTCCATAAGAAGAACATTTCCTCTGTAGACTTTTCCTGGAACAAACCATCAAAAACACATGATTTTTGGTTGGCTCTCGTAGGAAGTTATGGCCTCGCACCAATAAGGGAAACTAACACCAAGCCCCACGCGCGTTGGTGCTCTGTCTTAGTGGACTGCCCATGCTGAGCTGTTTTTGGAAATTTTTTTAAATATAGAAGCAAAGTTTTCATTGCCAACCACTTCATAAGAAAGTCAGCATGGGTGATTCGACTTAATAATGGCAAGCACCCTCCTTTGGCTTTTTGTTCCCTAATTTTGGGAAAACCTCCCAAAGGATAAGACCTCCCTTCCACCATTTGAGGGATCCCAACCTCCTGCTCTCCTTCTATAAGTACATCACTCTCACATAGATGCAACTAGCTGAATGGTTTGGATAGATGAACATTTTGGAGAAAGTTGAAACAGTCTGATATAGCTTGTGTGAGATAGAGCAGAGAGAGAGACCCCTGTCAAGAGAGAGCTTAGGCTTATTTCTTTGCCACGTCCAAATTCCCTGAAGAATGCTCAAGACACGTTTTTATTGGACCCGCTAAAGGAGGTTGCGATGTCAAGGCTCATTTGGTTGTAATCTCTTTCTTTCTCTTAATATATACATGACTGATGTTTTGGTTCCCATATTTTTTTGATGTGATTGATATTACGCAACATGTTTAATTCTCCTTGAACAATTAGATAGTTGTGAATGCAAACATTGTTTCGTATGCTACTTTCATTCTTTGATCTTTGTGTAGGCACCTGCGTACCATAGCTGAAACACCGCGACGTGTCGGGACAAGGATAACGATACTGTCGCCACAACTACGGCAACTGCACTGGATCAAAGGTAGGAAAATCTATCCCGACTCAGTTTCATTCATTAACTAGGAATCAATGCATTAGCATGTCCTCTTACTGCTAGACCCACCCTAAGGCTAGAGGGATTGCCTCTATCCGCAGAGGGGATTTACCTACACAACAAGTTGGTGACTCCACTGGGGATCAATGTGTGTTTTTTGTCTCGTTTTTTTTTTAGCGTTTGGATTTTCGAGTCGAATTTGGTTGTTTAATCATTTTTCTAATTTGCTTGACTTGCCTGACTTTTTTAAACCATCTTGTTCAGTTCCAGAGTGTCAAGTCTAACCTCTTCCCAATGGTTTATTTTTTCCCATGGTTTTCTAGCTTGGCACAGTTTTTCCTTGAACATTCATGCCCATTGGTGCATGTTTCTTTTGTCACAAGTGAACCAACCCCTATTAGGCACGGATACAGCCTAACAGTCGTGTTGAATCCTATAGGATTTGATTTAACCTCTTTGCTAAGTTTTTGTTAGTAGCTCTTGGCTTTGGATTGGTTTTTTAGCGTGAAATTAGTCTATTGGGATTGTTTTGACTTTGTAGTCTTGGTCTTCTTAGTTGTTTTTCCATCATCTTATCAGTGGAGTTTGTAGCCCTAGGGTTTCTAGGTGTCTTGTGTTGTCTTTTCATCCCTCTCCTCACTGAGCCTTCTGATTTATCGAGTCACTTTGATTTTTGTCATTTCAATTTGTTGACTGATTGTGCTTGTCTTTCTCTCGATTCTTTGTGTCTTTGGTTCGTTGGATGATCATTTCTGTTTCCATTTGACTCTCCATTTTGTCACTTCGAGCATAGATTACATTGCTCGTTGGATCGTTTTTAAAGCCCTTCTTTTGCTTGGAAGCATGCATCCTTGTTTTGAGTGCGTTTTATGTTTGTATTGCATTTGATTTATTCTTTTTAAATCCTTACATTCGTAGTGCTCAAGACTAGTACCTTTTTTTCTTTTTAGTGTAACAGTGCATTGTGTGCTTCATTCATCTAAAAAACAAAAAATTGCATTCTTTCGCTTGAATTGAAAATGGAAAAGTTCTTTTGCATAACTAGCTCTTAACGAACTAGGAAAGAGTTTTCATTTTCTCGTTTGTTGTAATAGATGCATTAGCGAAATTCTTCTTATGTTTTCATTGATTGCTACTTTCTCATAGATTCCTATCCTTCTCTTAGCTAGCATTCATTGAACAGAAATGATGTTCTTTTGCATGTAGTATGCATTTATGAATTCAAGATCACATTCGGTAAGGCCTTGAAATCGAAAAATTAATTCAAGATCAGCCTTAAAATGAATTCAATCAACCTAAGGAAGCATTAAAAATAACACACATATTTTAAAGGCCTAGGCTAGTGACTTTTTACAGCGTCATTAAACCTAGTAGTTGTCGTTCACCACCTAGCATTAGACAGCACTAGTACGGACTTGTGCTCCCCATACCGTCATGTATATAAAGGGAGACCCTCATAGGTTGCAATCCTTTATCTATAGGGAGTTTATATTGCCACCCTATAACTGTGATACACCGAACACAGCATTCGGGGAGAATACCTGCACGTACATCAAGTCCTTGGTAATTTCTCTTTCATTTGATCACCAAAGTGTATATGGTATTTCACATAAACTTGGTACACCCTCTTACTTAGATTACCTAAGTAGTCATTTTGATATTTTCATGACTCTCTAAAAGTGAAAAGATCATTAATCACTTGTCCTTTCACGCTCGTTCAATCTAAAAGTGACTAGAGTCATATTTTTCCTGTTTCTCGACTCTTAAAACATGAAACAACAAAGTTTTGTTTCAATTTCATAAGATTAACTTCCTATGATCACATGCCGTTAAATTTTTCTGCTTGGCCTATTTTTTAATTTCCTTGGTGTTTGATCTTGAAGCCTCGAATCGGCTATCTCATTTTCTTCCTATTTTGAAACATTGTCACAGTAGCGGAACCACCAGTTTCGTCATCTTCTTCACTGCCTCCTAGTGGTAGTCCTTTTCCTAAAATTTCTTTAGAAACACCTCAATCCACTAGGTTTGTTGAGTCTTCATAGCCTATCCTCCCGAGTGTCTTGCCTCTCACTACCTTGTCTCCTCCTGAAGGGTTGGTTGATTTCAATTGGCCACCTCAGGGTGCTTGGTCTAGTTTTGGGAGCGAGGAATAATTCACTCCTCTTACTTTTGGATCACCATTATTAGCTATTGCTTTACCTCCTAGTCCTCGTTGTCTTTTTGATGATCTTACGACTTCATCAGATATGGATTCTTCTAGTCCTGTCGGCGGTGAAGAGCTTCATGTTTCTACTGGGGAATATTATCTTTTCCCGGAATATTTTTTGTATGTCTCCAACCAACCTTCCCCTCAATCGGTGTCTCTTCCACTGGGTTACTATACTTTGGGTTAGATCATTTCTGGTGTTGCATCCATGGCACAATCCAGTAGAGCGGCTCCCACTGGAAGCTCAGTTTTTCCTACATTAGGAATGTCACCTTCGACACCCATCTCAATGGCCATTTTTACATCTGTCCCGGTCCGACCTACCATTTGTGTGGCTTCATTTTCACTGGTTGTTAGTAAGACTCAGTCGTCAGGGTTTGCTATTGTTTGCATGTCTATATTTATCAATACAATGATGGTTGTTAGGCCTGCCATGAGTGGATCGCAGCCTTGCACTATGGAAACCCACCCTACATGCACTGCACCTATGGTTTCGACTTATATATTCGACGAATATCTGTTGGATATTCAACGACGATATGCTTCCTCTCTGTATTCTCAGTCGTAGAATTCCACACCTCAAGGTTCTCAGCAGATGAAATCTCCTGGAAATCATCCCCATCATTATTATGCATAATGTAATCCCATATATTTTCCTCCAATTGATCCTAATCAACCTGTTTATCTGCCTCTGATTGATCTCTATCAGACCGTTTCTCATAGAGGACCATTTTTACAGGGACAACCGTCAGGCCTACAAGGACAACCCTTACAGGGACAACCTTTGGTCCACAGGGACAACCTTACAATTTGAAAGGACAACCCTACAGTCCATATAGTCAACCTCAGCTTCAACCAATAGCATCTTATGTCCTAGGGGGAAAATGTGTCCACCGTGGGGACAACCTTTTGTGCAACAGCAGCAACCTTACGTTCAAAAAGGCCAAGATTTTGTACAACAAGGACAACCCTACGGTCCTATGCCAGGTCAACCTGGTTTTCACGAGAAACTTGGTCCATCCCAAACATCAGGCCAACCCCTTCCATAAGGGCAACTCGGTGGCTCTCATTATCTAGGCCAACCTACTCCACAGGGATAGCCTACTCAACCTCAGTAGCTAATTCAACCTGTTCAACTTGCTTAGCAGCCGGTTCAACCTATTCAACTTGCTCAGTAGCCCATTCAACCTACTCCGCTGGGACAACCTGATCAACCTCAAGGCGCTACTTACCTTCTTCAAGGTCAATTTCAAGCAGTATATAGTGCGCCCCAAGGTTTCACTTATTACCCTCAAAGTCAATCCCAGATGGTGTATAATCCACCTCAAGGCAATGCTCACATTCCGCAGAAAAATCCATATGTTTCTCAGTAAGGACCTCAATGGTATGCCCAGAATCAGTATCCCGGTCCTCAACCTTAGTATGGGCAAGACTGTCAGGCTTATAACCCCTATGGACAGAATCCTCTGGAATAAAACATATGGGGGGGAAATTTCTCTCAACCTGGGTGGAATGCTAACACTGGTCTTTATCAATGACCTGCAATGCCTTTTAATCCTCAATTACCGTTTCTCGTGACGTTGGAACTGCTTGATGTGTCAAAGTTGACGAACGATCTGATCCTTCATAACTCATATTGGCCTCCAGTTCCAACCAAAATTCCTGGTGATTGTCCCAAATTTGAGGGCAAGTACGGAGAAGACCCCCAAGCACATGTTATGACATACCATCTTTGGTGTTCCTCTAACACTTGGGTTGACAATTCTATTTGATTCTGTCTTTTCCAACGAATCTCATGGTATCTTCCAATATTTCAATTCTTTAGCCATGGTGTTTCTCATGTATTTTCAATTACCGGTTCGATATGAAACCTGGACACACCTCCTCACATCATTGAAGCAAGATCGAGCTACTCATTTCTCAAATCATATTCATGAGTGGAGGCATCCTTGTTGCCTGATCAAGTTTGATATTCCTGATCATCTTCTAACTGATTGGTTCACTACCTCTTTCATATGTCCTATTGCTAAGGACATTGCTATGGGGGCATGCGTTACTGAGGAACAAGCCATTTCTCATGCCCAGTACCTTGATCTTGTGTACTCTTAGTCTGGCACATTTTATGATCTCTTGCATGATGCTCCTAGACCTAGAACTTCCAAATCACCAGCGACGCCATCCGTCGATGGTATCATTGGTTCTATGTCTCAGACTTCTCAGAAGTATTCTCCTTCGAATATTGGGAAGCAAAAATCTACTCCTTCCAATGATACTTCTTCTCATCCAACCCCAAATTCTAATAAAACCATGAAAGTGAATGTTGTTTAGGCCAATCCAGTGGATAAAACTTCCAAGGGTAAAAATAAGGTTAAAGGTAAGGCCAAATTTGATACCCTGAAATAGGATTCTCATAATATCGTGATGATGATGGTTCACAGCATAAACTAATGTATCCTTGCTTGATTTGTGATGAAGAGCAATACACCAAGGACTGTTCTCAATGGGCTGAAGTGAGTCGATTGCCCAAAGGCACCCAAGGAACTTTGGTTGTTCTCAAAGAATCGTTTCCGTCACATCAAACTCAGTTGGTAGAGAAACCTCAGTCCTCTGCCCCATTTGGCTCTTAGGTTTTCATGATGAACAGTTCTTGTTGGGGCCCTTGTTTTGAAAACTTGTTTTGAATATTTTGAATTTTTAATAAAGGACAGATTTTGGGTTGCGAAATGACACATGGCAGTCACAACCAAGTCGCAACTACAGTAAGTCGCGGAGCTATCAAGGTGGCGAAGAAGCAAGAGATATCTGAAGAAAGTGGATGCATGAGTACATATGAAGAGAATATACAACAAAAGATAGAGAGCAGAACACACAGACAATAAGAGAGAAGCCGAAAGCAGTTGAAGAAGAATGCAAGAGGAACTAACAGTTGCGATAGCGGGTGAATAAATAGCCATCACCCGGGCGAAAGAAGAGAGGTGTTTTGAAAACTTGTTTTGAATATTTTGAATTTTGAATAAGACGATTTTGGGTTGCGAGAATGATGACACATGAGCATTGTAGCAAGTCACAACTACGAGTAAGTAGCGAAATGCGAAGTTGCGAGAACGGTACATAGCTAAAGAAAGCGGATGCATGATGCAGAGACTAAATAAGATACGACGAGAAGACATAAGAGGCGAGAATTACAGGACAACAAGAGAGAAGCCGGAAGTAGTTGTAGAAGAACGCAAGAGGAACTAACAGTTGCGATAGCAGGTGAATAGATAGCCGTCACCCGAGCGAAAGAGGAGAGGAATGCAAAGTGACTGAAGGAGAATGAGTGGATGCTGCAACAGGAACACAGACCAAGCATGATATCTTTGTAGTTCCTAGGGTTCTCTTATCTACCTTTCTGTTCTATAAGGCGTCTGTATCAGACTTGTAAGCTCTCCTTGCGAAATCTATGTAGCTATGGGTTTGGCCAAAGATATCAATATACTTGCAGGTTGCTGTCTTCTTAAGTGATTCACATGCATGCATGATGCTTGTGATGATTTAAAATTTCATTTGATTAATACCTATACACTCTTTGAATATTCTTGCGTATATAACGATGTTTATGCAATCAATTCACTATTAACCATGAGTTGCGGATCCTTTTACTGCTATCAATCTATTCCCCTTATGCATGTGGTTGCGGCACGCCTCAGGTGAGACTCTCTGCTCTCCGGAGTAGGGTGACAATGCCGGCGTGGTTCTAGACTACAACAGATTCCCTTGTTGGCCCCAACCCCTGAACCTGGGTCTTGCCTGCGAGACTTGTTTCTTCGCCAAAAAATGGTTCCATTGCCGGGACCTGCATGTTATGAGGGGAACTAGATCATGGTATTGAGGATCTTTGAAGGAGAAATATGGAGATGATGGGATAACCATCTGGACCAGTTCGTTGCTCAGCAAGCGGAGTTGACGAATCAAAAGGAAAGGGTGTTTAAGGATCTCGTCCTTTTCTCAGATTCCGCCAGTGATACCTACGAGATCCTCTGGTGAAAATTCCCCAGCGACCTCTATAATTGGTTGCAGAGGTTACAGATGAAGGTGCCTAGGGATAGCTCGTGGGAGATAAACCGCAAGTGGGTGCACGGGGATTTGGTGGCTCTGCATCGGTTGAACACTGAGTTGACCCGTGCGATGGATTTTTGGGTAGAGACCACTTTGGATGGATATATTGTGGGGTTTGCTGCAGAGTGCTACCAATCCTTCTCGAAGGCTGAAGCTATCTTCCGTTCCAGGCTAAGAGGGAAGCTGCTTAAATATATTCCGCTGTGGATTAAGGCCCTAATGGTAGACGAAGGGCTGATGGAATTCCAAAAGTCGAGCATGGAAGCGTAAACCTCCAGTGCTGGGGGAAGGGTCGAAGGGACAGATGCTACGTGAAGTGTGAAGCAGGGAGTGGGGGATGGATGCTGAGGCCGCAAGGAAGTTGAGGGAGCGACGTGCACATCGGCCGGCGTAGATCACCAATAGGTGGCGAGAAAGGGTGATGCGAGATTTAAAACGATGGGAAACCAATAGGAAGAATCAAGAGGAGGCGCCTCAGAGGATAGGAATTATGGACACTCAGGCGAATACCCTGGAAAGGGAGGGGACCATTGTGGGAGTGTGGCGGGTGCATGGGAGCCCAGCTAACAGAGAAAGGGAGACGACGACTGATGAAGATGATGCAGGTGTGCAGCTCGAAGAAAGTTCTGATGGAAAATGGTATGTCGTGATGCAGCGGTTGTTTCAAGAATGGACGACATTCATCTCTCTAGGCAGCCCTACTTCCAAAAATTTGCACGGCAAGGATCCCTACCTTCCCCTGGTACTCTATCAACCTTTAAGTAATATTTTCGTTAAGTTACAAGCATTGAGTCAATTGCACAGTAGTTCATTATCGATAACGACATACGTTAATAGCAGCGTCACTAGTAGTATTGCATTCCCCAGTGGAACAGTCATGCAACCAGGACCCAAAGGATTTATCCTGGTCAACCCTCCGCAAGTAAATATGGCTAGGTCATTCACCCGATATCCAGAATTCTCTGGCTGAGGCAATGATGACGTAGAGCAACACTGGTATCTCTGCGAAGCCATATGGAGGGCTTGGCAGATGCCAGACGCAGGGAAGCTAATAGAGTTCCAAAACACGCTCAGAGATAGGGCTCTGCGATGGTTTATCAAGTGGTCCGAGGCCCATCCTAATCCAGTAATCATGAACATTAAGCGGGATTTTGTCTGGGAATTTAAACTTCCCCAGACTGAACAACAGGGTTTGTCCGAGCTTTGGGAGATTAAGCAGAAAGAGGGAGAGACTGCATGGGAGCTGATTCATCGATTCAAGGACGTGATCGGGAAACTCAGCTACCCGATCGACCCAAACCATTAGAGGGACTGGTTCATCAAGGCTCTGCTTCCCTTGACGCGAACCCCCCTCACCCAGTAGAAGATTGACAACTTGCAGTATGCTTTGGAACAGGCCATGAAGATCGAGGCAATGGCGGGCTACCCTCAAGAATATTGGGGAGGGCCGGCCACGCAGGATCCTTCCTTGGTAGGATTGCAGCATCAGATTGCTAGTCTGACTGAAAAGCTCAAGGAGATGCAGCCTATAAGACCATCCAGGCCGAACTTTTGGTGCACTCACTGCCTGGTTGAAGGCCACGTCATAACCGAGTGTTCTCGGCTGCGTGGCACGGGTGTGGGACCCTCTATTGTGGCAATCCATGGGGGTCAACCCACGGGGAGTGGCGCGGTGATGAATCTGCAGGGGGTATACCAGCCGCAACAGCCTTATGTGGGGTTCCCATCTCAACCAAACCTAACTGCCACGGAGTATTGCGAGATTTTCTGGACGATGGGGCATTCATCTCAGATGTGCCCAATACTACAGAAGTACTCCAACGTCCCAAACAATGTATACTGTGAGTTTTGTGCTTCCATGACTCACAACATTGAGCAATGTAGGGCTCTCGACGCACTCGCTGACCGGTTGGACCGACCCTCCTATAGGGTGAATGAGGCTTCCAGGGGAAGAGGAGGCAGTATGCGCAGAGGCCGCACAGGGGGACGAGGTCCGGTGAAATGATACAAATATAGCTAGGAGGGTCACGTGGCTTGAGAATGTCCCCTTCCCCGACATCCTTGGTGTTCCCAGTGCCGTGTGAACACCCATCCAACAGAGGACTATCCAGAACTCATTAAGAAGTGGGAGGAATGGGCACGGAAGAGGGGCACAAATTTGGTAAACTCCGAGCCGCGAGGAACCGCGACTCCGACCATGCAGAATGTAGCGATCGTCACGCGCGGCAGCAAGAAGACGGGAGAGGACGCTCATGGAAACGAGCTGGTCCGGGCTATTCGGCCCGCCTCCCCGAAACATCTGATCCGGTCAGACGCGCAGAAGAGGTACTTCCAGGAGGCGGTGGAGGATTTTTCTCAGCTGGGGGTAGCCAGAGGCCTTGAGGTACCCCCGACGACTCACTCCAGAGAACAGAACGCTACGGGGACCTTGATTGAGGAATGTCTTTAGCTGTTCCTCAAGATTGTTGATAATGATTCGATGCGGGACCAGCTCAAGCGTACCCTAGAGGATGCACTGCAGGGAAATCCGGGGCTGAGGGAACCTGTGGACACAACACCCCAGTATGTGCAGTGAGTTAATCAGAACAAGCGACGAACGGGAAAAGAGTTCCGGCTTAACACGCAAGTTGCGGGCTTCCAAATTAGTGATACCATGCTGGATTAGGGGTCTGATGTCAACATCCTGCCGTGGAAGACGTGGGAGGCTCTTGGACAACCACGGCTGACCTACTCGCCAATCCAACTCAGAATGGAAAACCAGTACTGCATTGTGCCAATCGGCTGACTCGAAGGTGTCGAGGTCGACATTGTGGGGGTAAAGACTTACACGGATTTTGAGGTTATTGATATTATGGGAGACAAGGATCCTTACCCTGCCCTGCTAGGCATCGATTGGGCTTTTGAGAATTACGCCATCATCGACCTCAAAAAGGAGCTGATGATCTTCGAAGATGGAGAGGTTCGGGTCACTCAGCCCGTCGACCTGTATCAAGGCCTGCAATATACCGAAACTGTGGACAACCGGGAGGATGCTTAGATGATGGACCACCTTTATCAGATGACTTCAGGGAAGCGGGAGGACTATATTGACCTGACCGAAACCGGCTCTGTCAGCTGGCGCAGTGTCTAGAGCTTGGAGCTGGGATCAGAACTCGCCTGGGAAGACTGGTAGTAGGGGGGTACGAGACCAGCACGCGGAGATGTGCCGCCATTGCCCGAGTCCGTTGGATTGGTGCTGAGTTCACAGAATACCCCACCCTGTCGAACATGCAAGTTGTCAATACCTTTATTACAAAGGTCGAGGACATGGTACCAGAAGGAAGCAGGATACCACTTTTGGATGTCGCACTACAGTCCACATCAGCCAGGTGGTGGAAAAATCACCGCAAAACCCTGTCGCGGTGGAGTTGTGTGGCGGAGGCTTTGAGGGTGCGATTTAAAGAAGACGAAGGCCCTCGAAGTAGGCACAGGTACCAAGGGACTTTCGATCTGCGGGACCACCTGAGGACCTATGAGGAGCAGTGGCAAAGTCTAGGATACCTGTAAGAGTTGTGGGTACATCGGTTCATCCACTGCTTAGATACCATCCCCCAGGCCTGGTACTTAGAAGAAGAGAGGAAGCGAGGAACCAGCTCCTGGCAGGAAGTCACGAACAAATTTTTTCGGTGCTTCTCATTCGAAGGAGAGACAGAGTTGGTGTCCCGAGCATTACAAGCTATCAAGGGGGTACTATTTCTCTGCGACCCAGTGACCGACGGGAGCACATTTGCATCACGTCCTGAGGCCAGTCGAGAGTTGGCTTGCCAATGGATTGACGGCGATCCAGACGATGACATTTTGGAGGACCTAAGGCACCTATATTTTGAAGAGAAGGAAGGTGAGTAGAATATCAACGAAGAACCGACCACCAAAGGCCTCCATTTACGCCGGCTGAAGCCAAAGAAGTTGAACATCGGTACGGCGGAACAACCCAAACTAGCTACAGTTGGGGCCTACTGGGACGAGGAGACGACAAGGGAAATTTTCAGCCTCCTCCAGGAATACGAAGACTTATTCCCTTCATCGGTTGCAGATTTGAAGGGCATCAAGGGTGACCTCGGGGAAATGCGTATTGTGCTGAAACTAGATGCCAGGCTCGTAAAGCATCGACCCTATCGGTTGAACCCATGGATTAAAGAAAAGGTCAAGATGGAGATTGACAAGATTCTGGCCGCAGGTCTCATCTTTCCGGTGGAAGAAGCAGAGTGGGTGAGTCCTATCGTCATTCAGAATAAGAAGGACAAGTCAGAGATATGCATCTGTGTCGACTACCAGAGTTTGAACAACGCCTGCATCCATGATCCGTTTCCTACTCCTTTCAGCGACGAAGTATTGGATCATGTTGCGGGAAATGAAGCTTACTCCTTCACTGATGGCTTTTCAGGCTATCATCAGGTGCGCATTGTGGAAGAAGACAAGACGAAGACGACGTTCACCACCGAGTGGGGATCGTTCGCATACCACGTAATACCGTTTGGCTTGAAGAATGCCCCGGCCATGTTTTTCTGGATTGTCATCGCTGCTTTTTGGGAGTATATCCACAAGTTCCTGGAAGTCTACATGGACAATTGGACCGTCTACAGTTTGCTGAAGAAACATGCCACCCTGTTGCGTATCATGTTTGATCGATGTCGCCAGTTGCAGATTTCCTTGAACTTGAAGAAATGCATCTTTATAGTTCCTTTCAGCACGCTGTTAGGACACATGATGTGCAAGCAAGGGGTCTGCGTCAACCCCGCCAAGGTCGCAGTGATCGTCCACATGGAAGCCCTCGAAATAGTGAAGCAGTTGCGGGCACTGCTCGGACATACAGGATATTACAGACAGTTTATTCGAAATTATGTGAAGATCACTGCTCCTCTAGAAAAGCTACTGCGAAAGTCCGAAGTATTCTAGTGGAAAAAGGAGTGTCAGATGGCCCTTGACACTCTGAAGGAAAAGCTGGCGACGACGCCTATTCTCGTTCAACCAGACTGGGATAAGTAGTTCCATGTGCATATTGATGCTTCCAGTATTGCACTTAGGGCTGTCTTGGCACAACCCGGGGAGATGAAAGTTGACAACCTAGTGTACTTCACCAGCTGCAAATTGTCTAATGTGGAGAAGAATTACACCACTACCGAGAGGGAGGCCCTGGTAATGGTGTACTCGCTCCAGAAGTTCCGCCACTATCTTCTAGGGGGAAAATTCAAGTTCTTTACGGATCACTCTGCATTGAAGTACTTGGTCAATAAGCCTGTCTTGGAAGGATGGATCTGTCGCTGGCTTCTACTCTTCCAAAAATTCACGTTTGAGGTGATCATCAAGCCCAGGAGGTTGAACATCGAGCTCGATCATTTATCTAGGTTGGAAACAGGGGAGAATGAAGGCTCTCTCGATGATCAGCTGCTGGATGCTGACCTCTTCCGAGTCGAAGCTATACTGGATTACTTGGCCGACATTGCCACCTCTCTGACCACGGGGCAGTGCCCTCAGCACTACACCCCACTCCAGAAACAACACTTGGTCGTCCGCATCGCAAAATACCAACTGATTGCTGGGAAGCTATACAAACTGGGCCTTGATGAGGTTCTGCGTAGATGCGTACTTGACCACGAACATGAAGCTGTGATGTGGGAATGACACAGCGGTGTTCTGGGCGGGCATGTGGGAGTGAAACCTACTACAAGGAAGCTGCTCTAAGCTGGACTATGGTGGCTGATGGTCCATTCCGATTGTAAGACATTTGTTAAGAGATGCGATGTCTGTCAACGGACAGGGAGGCCCTCTCACCGGGACGAGCTTCTGCTACACCCAGTACATGTGTTGCAGCCGTTCGAGAAGTGGGATGTCAACTTTGTAGGCCCCATAGCCCCGTTCGCCAGGCATTCCAAGGCCCGCTACATCATTACCGCAACTGACTACCTCAGCAGGTGGGCCGAGGCAGCGGCGGTACGAGACTGCACGGCGGATACAGCAGCACGATTCATCTTTGAACACATCATTAGCAGGTTTGGCTGCCCGCGAAGTTTAACCAGTGATCAGGGTATGCATTTCATTAATGACACGGTCAATTCGTTGTTGGACACATTTTTGATTCAACATCACAAAAGCAGCCCATACCACCCGCAGGCCAATGGTACTATTGAAGCATTTAATAAAATTCTTGAACAGGGGTTAACAAAGATCTACAATGCCCAGCGGGATGACTAGGATGAGCGGCTAACAGCTGCACTATGGGCCTACCGGACTACGGTGAAGCACTTGACCAATCAGACACCATTCCAGTTGGTGTATGGCTGGGAAGTTGTGATTCCCGCCGAGTTCACTATACCAAGTCTTTTAATTTCCACATCCCTCAAGTTCTCGGAAGAAGCATCGCTCCAGGAGCGCGTACATGAATTACAAGAACTGGACGAGGCCCGGTTCTTGGCCGAGTTTCACCAGAAGTTTCAGAAGGACAGGCAGAAGGCGTGTCACGACCACCACATCAAGAAAAAAATGTTCCAGGTTGGTGGAAAGGTCCTATTATATGACAGCAAGTTTTAGAAGTTTCCAGGGAAACTGCAGATGCACTGGTTGGGACCTTACTTCATCGTCGAGATTAGAGATTCCGGCGCCGTATGGTTGGCTCAGCTGGACGGTACTATTTTACTAGGGTGGGTAAATGGCGCATGCCTAAAACCCTACCACGAGTAAGTTTATTTCACTCTTCATCAATAACTCTCGCAACCAAGAGCACCCATAGAGTAGCGTAGTTGAATAACTCTCCCGTAACCGGGATGAGCATAGGTAGTGTTTTTTGTTCACACATAGCTTGTCAATAACTGCTCTGTTGCGGGACCACACCACAACCGACTGTGGTCGAGGAGGGGCGTTTCCAGTGTGTCATCCCCGTAGGATTAATAAACGTGTCAAGGTCAGTCCAGGTCATTTAAGTCAGTACTTGTGTCAGTCCGTAGGATCGTCTAGATTTGCACCATAAATTACCATAATTGGAAGTAACCTCACAATAATCATTTTTCCATAATCCGCAGTAACCTCAGCCGTCACGTCTGCCCATTTCCCCATGCCACCATCAGCAACTGTCAGAATACACATTGGCATGCGATTGATCGCACGATTATCGCCGAGAGGAATGCCAGTAGGAATTAACTCGTTATGGGGTCTCATCGACTTCACTCATGCCAGGTAGTTACATAACTTGCATGGGAAAAAGCACGAGAATGTCAGAACAGTTAGAATTAGCAATTGAAGCAGAACCAGAGCAGCAGAAGTATCCATATGCACAACACCAAGAGATGACGCCGAGACGAATTCTGCAAGTCTATCAGCGCCGAGCAACAATGCCGAAGGCCCTCCCAACCGTCCTAGAACCAGAGCTCGACAGCAGAATTCATAAGACAGAGTCCCTTGTAGGGAAATACGGCAATGCGACCCTGATAGATGCTAACCTTTCAGACTCTTCCGAATTCCCGGCACTCAACTGGCAGGTGTATATGGAACATTACCTCACAACAGTCGGGCACTCAGCAAATAGAATTTTACTAGAGTTCCGGGGCCCTCAACGATCTTCTCTTCTGCACTTAAGAAATCTTCCGGTCTTCGGGACCACAGGACCAGCTATGCAGTGCACTAGGTTCTTACTCAGCCACGTCCAGAATGGGTCCTTGTGGCTGAATAAGGAAATTCCCATTCATGCTGAGGATATCCATCGTCTTACAGGGCTTTCACAGAATGGTGTGGATGTCTCAACTGCATGTCAGACCACCTCCAAGTGAGCGCAGAAGTTGGGAGACACAGACTTGTATGTCAAATATGGCACTCAATGGGGCAGGAAGGGAGCCAAGATGGAGCTTATCAATAAGCCCGAGATCAAATTTTCATGCTACCTCATTGCCAGCAAGACAATGAGGCACTACACAAAGGGCAAATGCACTCTGGACACTATCTCCATTGCAGAGCATTGTGTTCAGGGCGCCAAGCTGAACTGGTGCTCCTTCCTGTTGAAGGAACTGTTTGACGCGTGCGAGGAAAACTACAAGCGCGCTACAAGCTTCATTTATGGATATTTGATCATTGTGTTTTCCATGTGGAAGTGGCACACTCCTCTTGTCCGGGTGCCAGTGGAAATTCTAGAGGGCCAGCATCTAGCGATGAAGTTTGTTCCGTGGAAGGTGTCAGTTGATCCTAGCACCAAACAAGTGAATGTTGAGGCATTTTGGTCCTAGTATGGTTTAATGACAGATGTGGTAACCAGCCAGCAAAGGGTGCCCCGGAACCTGTTATATGAGTACAGCGAGCAAGTATGGTTCGGGGTCAGTCACAGGCATACTTACCTCCGACCAACTTGCATGCCGGAGGACACCTTCCGCATGAAGCCGTTGAAATTCCAGCTTGAAGATACCGCCTTCCACAACGAGGTCTGTTCGTGGCTGGGGGTTGCGATGGAAATATGTGTCGGGGTACCCAGGTACGACTTTGATCGGATGTTACCGCAGCAACAGCCTGCCGAAACGGATGCAGAGGCGCCACCAGAGGAACTTCCTGAGCCGCTCGTCCCCATCGTCCACCACTTGAACACTCAGGTACGCAATTTTAATGCGGCGGCCCAGGTTATTTCAAGCGGTCCCGCTCCTTTCCCTTTACTTTTCGAGTTCTAGCTTTCTCGCTCTACCTCGCACCCCCATACAACTCCTCTCACCTCCCCATCCCTACTGTTCTATTTACTTCGGAAAGCCCAATCATAACCCTGATGGGAGAGAATAGCAAGACTATAGATCAATTAGAAGCTCCTAAAGCCAAGCGAGCCCGCACCACCGAAGAAAATCCGGTGGTGGACCTCACTACGGATGATCCACCACTGACACCGAGTACCAGGGTGTTGATACAGGAAGAACCACTCATTGACCCCTCTGAATTCATCAACATTCGCCTTCTTCCACCACGCACCGTTCCACCTCCACCTACCACTTCATCCACTCCATCCAATTCATCTGTTATTGTGTCCGACCCAATCATCCAGGAACTCCTTGGTGGGGACCACGGGGCCGAAGTTAACTCCAGTACTGTAGCAGTAGTACCACCGGTCGACCCCGCGGGAGAACCCCAAGTTTCTTTATCTGATATATTTACCCAGAGGGCACACATTGTTGCCGACTCAGCTGAGGCTCAACCTGAGCCTACTGTCCCCCCACAAACTGGCCATACAGATCAGCAGGAACGGCCAGACTTGAATATGGCCGACTCAGCGCACCAACAGACCCCGCCGCCATCCCCTCCAGAGCATTCTAATCACTCAGTTTCCAGTGGGCAACCCTTGCAAGAAAGGAGGCCGGACTAGGGCACTTCGGGGATCACCAATTTAGAAACATGGGGTATAGCTCAGTTGTACTTATTTATCCAAAGGGCGGCCCAGCAAGCCGAAAGGCTTCATTCTGAGCTACAGTGGAGGTGCGATGATAAACAGCAACAGATTTTAGCGCTTACTGAACAGCGCGACTGGCTCATAACAGCACAAGAACAGCTGAAAGGTCAGATAAACAACGTCACACAGGCATTTTCAGAGCTATGGCCAACTATCGGGGCTCATTATACTCAGCTGCCTGCTGATGTCTCAGAGACAAGTATTGTAGCACAGGCCTTCCACCTCCAGATCGTATTCAACGACCTCCATAGGGAAAATGAGGTGCTTCAAGTAACGTTAGCCGCACGGCCAGCGCTGCCCGATCCAGAGGTTGTCTATTCAGCACAAGTTGCAGCAAAGCAGGGCCAAGCCACTCAAATGCAGGAAACTCTCACCTCTGCGGTGCACAAGGCTCACGACCTCCTGAAGTGTCTTCAGGAGTGCTCAATGGCCCTTACAATCAAAACGCAGCTAATTTCAGTGCAGCTACAGCATATTTCGAGGGAAATCCAAGAGGCCACGGACCCTGCGCAGTTGGACCAGTTATATGCCCAGGCAGATGATCTCGAAGTGCAGATCCAGCAAACAGAGGCCAGCTCAGCAATGGCCAAACGGGTAATTCGTGAGCTCCACCCGCCCCTCCAACTCAGCGCCAAGACAATGCAACAGCTAGCCGCCGAGGCTGAGACCCAGATTAGCACGGTGTTCGAGGCTGTACCGGCGCACATAGAGGAGACTGTTGTCACCAAGATTTCCGAAGAAACAGATTCACTACTACAGGGGTGGCATCAAGCTATGTCTACCTTCACCGAGCTTAAAGCTACAGTGTTCTGTAGAGTCCTGAAGTTGGGGCCCTTGTTTGGATAGCAGACGGAAGGAGCACAGCAAGAACAGGCCACGGGGTCCAGCGGGGCGATGGAGATAGAGACTATGATTTGCGATTGACTCGGGATGAGTCAAGAAACTATGGTCGGGGCCTGTTGGGGCCCTTGTTTTGAAAACTTGTTTTGAATATTTTTAATTTTGAATAAAGGACAGATTTTGGGTTGTGAAATGATGACACATGGCAGTCGCAACTACAGTAAGTAGCGGAACTACTGAAGTTTTGAGGGAACAGGTACATAGCTAAAGAAATAATATGCATGAGTACAGATGAAGAGAACATACAGCAGAAGACAGAGAGCAAAACACACAGACAACAAGAGAGAAGCCGGAAGCAGCTGAAGAAGACCGCAAGAGGAACTAACAGTTGTGATAGCGGGTGAATAAATAGCCGTCACCCGGGCGAAAGAAGAGAGGAATGTAGAGCGACTAAAGGAGAATGAGCGGATGCTACAGCAGGAACACAAATCAAGCATGATATCTCTGTAGTTCCTAGGGTTCTCTTATCTACCTTTCTGTTCTATAAGGCGTCTGTATCAAACTTATAAGCTCTCCTTGCGAAAGCTATGTAACTATGGGTTTGGCCGAAGATATCAATATACTTGCAGGTTGTTGTCTTCTTATGTGATTCACATGCATGCATGACGGTTGTGATGATTTAAAATTTTATTTGCTTAATACCAGTACACTCTCTGAATGTTCTTGCATATATAACGATGTTTATGCAATCAATTCATTGTTAACCATGAGTTGCAGATCCTTTTACTGCTATCAATCTATTCCCCTTCTACATGTGGTTGCGGCATGCCTCGGGTGAGACTCTCTGCTCTTTGGAGTAGGGTGACAATGGCGTCAGTTCTGAGCTTCTGGCAATTCCCTTGATAGCCTCAACCCCATGAACACAGGGCTTTCCTACAAGACCCTTTTCTTCGCCAACAACGGAGTAGAGGAGAAGGGCTAAGTAATTCGAAGATCTGGTCGAGCCAAAGTTGTAAGTACTTCACTGCATAAATGTAGAATTATTTCAATGGTATTGTGCATTTTTCGAGTTAATTATGGCATGAATGGTTTTTGTGTCCCGATAATCAACTGTATATTAGTCTAGAATACATACTCGATAATTGTGGTTTAATGGGGTCCTGTATGTTGAAAGAGGAACTGAGTCCTTTCCTGAATTACTAGCCTCTGTGCGAGAGGTTCTAGCCTTTCCCGAACCCATTGGATATTAGTTTAACTCGGTGTAAGAATTTCCGGACGAATAAAGTTGTGTGATAACCTGTGTTAAGCGCCATGACAGTGGACGGTGTGGCATTGGACAGTGGTATGGCAATGTTGTGGTCGAGACTCATGTAATATAGTGGGAAATGCCATGGTAGAGAGGGTCCACAGGTCCAAATTATGGATCTCCCCATAGTGTAATAGAGAATTGTGCTCGAGCCTTCGATTCAAGGTTCGATCGGTGCTACCACGTACATAGAACCGGCGTGTGAAGGAACCTCATGGAGTGCGAGTCCTTAATTGAAGAAAAAAAAACTAGTACAGGAAGATGCGAGTCAAAGGAGCGGAGGCAGAGTACAATAAAAGAAAGCTCGACGGAACCTGGAAGATAAGAGGCAGAACCGTGACCGAAGTGCACAGTGAAACCACCGTTTGGAAAATCGGCGATATCGCGCAAGTTTGGAGTTGGTAAGCAGAATTTGTGAAAAGGACGCGACATATGTCTCTGTGAGACACGTGGCCGAGGGAGGAATTATAAAACCATTCTCATCGTAGATTAACCCTTGGGAGTGTTCATTACGCGAGATTTCGTTGTGTCTGTTGGATCCTCCAAACCGGCGCGATGCTCCATCAACCGTCGGATTGAGAGGTAAATTACTGTGGAGCCAAGAATGGTTTATGTATGACCGTTGAGTTATAGAACAAAGTCGAGATTTGTTACGATCTTTGACGATTGGCGGAGATTATAATAAGGAGGCCTGTATAATTATGTGAATGGCCGTGCGTTTGGTTGAAACCAAGTGACGGAGTTCGAATTGACAAGGTTGACATACATT
This sequence comes from Pinus albicaulis, assembly GCA_034641835.2. Classification (NCBI taxonomy): domain Eukaryota; kingdom Viridiplantae; phylum Streptophyta; class Pinopsida; order Pinales; family Pinaceae; genus Pinus; species Pinus albicaulis. Next base: position 1,513,328,247 of record CM076575.1, on the reverse strand, counting down.
AAACATCACAGTTGAAATACGAGAGGGTCGAGCAGTTGATACATTCGAATATCAATTCGAATATGTAAAATGAGTGAGCCCAAGGTTTTGGGGTTTAATTCCTAAGTGGCTTGTATTTATTGGGGTATATATTAATGAGAGTAGGCTAGTAATTATATTCGGGGTGTGTAAAGAGCGGTTGAATGTTGATAGGTATGATGGGGATTATACCATAGAACGTGGGGACTTATAGTATGGTTTAGAACCATCAAGTGAAGAAGTTCCGCATGTGAGAAGGCATGGCATAGGCCTTGTTAGCAACCTATAATATAGGAGTCATAATTTTGACTTGACTATTGGTAATTTTGTAAATTTGTACATACTTTGCCTTCTGCAAGTTGTATTCACATATTTTGTTAAAAAAAAAAAAAAAAAAAGAGGGTAAAAAAGTCCTAAAAGAACAATCAAAGGACTTAGAAAAAATAAGATACCCCAAAGAAAAAATGAATAAAACATGAAAGTGAGCAAGCATAAATGCCACTACTTTTTACTTTTTGACTATGGCAGAGTGTCAATAAATGCCATTAGTCCATGATGAGTTAAACAGTTCAATATTAACTTGTCATTGTTTCAATTTCCTTTGTTATAGATAGAGAATAATGAGTTGTTAGACAGTTTAATCCTAACAATTCAGTAGTTAGGTAGAGAAATAAAGTGAATCCAATAGTTTAATCTGGATTCATGGATGAAATAAGTGTAGAATTAGATAGTTTTACTTGCTTTCAGAAAGAATAAATGTTGTGAAGGTTGCTAGCTTAAATGCACCTACTACAAAGGAAGAAAAAAATGTTAGCATGGTAATATGGGTAGGTAGAAGAAGGTGAAAAGTCTCAATGTAAATATCATTCATCATGGGCTGCAAAATAACTAACTTCCCCTTCCCATAGTCATGAAACATTCTAGACTATTAGTCAGAAAGGCTCAAGGCATTTCCTTGACTTTTGTTGGGACCGGACCCAAGGCTCTATGACTGATCAGTTGAAAGTGTGAAATGTCTATATTAATCCTTAAATCACATTATTTACCATTCATGCACTCATTTCCCCTGAAAAATCCTAAGTAAAACTTCATTTTTACTTAAATATACTCTAATCCTCATTTGATTAACTTCCTACATCATTTCAAAGCATAAAGCCCTCAAAATCACATTTTATCCTAAGTCTAAGTGATGAAGTTATTATAATGCAAATTTGCTTTTTAATCTTCACTTTCTTAGTTATATTTATGTTTTTTTGAATATACATTGTCCCCTTGTCATATTAACTCTAACTTATGTATTAACTCCCTACAATTGACCTTTTCCTATTATATAACTCCTTTTATAAATAAATCCCCAAAACCCACTTATTATAACTTAAGCCAAAGTATTTTATTCCCACATGCTTAAATAAAACCCCCCTTAAACCCCTTTGGCTAAAATTTTATCTGTATATTTAATCCTGCCCCTATGGTAATTAAGTTTTCTTGATTTGATTTACCATATAAATAAAATATATGAAGAAAAAGTTTAAAACATATGTTATATATGTTTTAAATCAAAAATCACTCGAAGTTTCATCTAAACTAAACTTCAATAAAAATGACCCTTTCCCTTGTATATTTTCCGCCCCAAGTCCCTTAACCTAAGGTTAGAACCTTAACCTTACCTTTTCCCCACATACATTACGCCTAAATCCCAGACCCTAACCACAATTCGAAGCCTTGGTAATCCTTCTGAACACTTGATTTTCCAATAAGAATAAGTCATTTATGTATATATGACTAAACCAAACCTTCTCCCGTCGGATTCATTTTTAACCGTCTCATCCCTAGAATCCATTTTATCCTACGGTAATACACTTGAGCGAAAGTTTTTAATACATTTATCTCTCCCCATCGCGTAAAATTCCGACCGTCTGATCTATCCTTCATCTCCCAAGATCAATGGCCCAAAGTGAACCCGATAACTTACCTTTTCCCCGCACCTTTCCTTTTGATCGTGGCCGTTCACTCGTTGAATCCAGATCCGACGGCGCTAATACATTTTCGTGCTCATAAAGTAATCATTTGATGTTTTTACAAAGCCGCGCGAAATGGGTGGTTTTTTCAAACCACCCCGCGCTTACGTGTCACAACCACGTTGTATCGCGTTCGAAAAGCTAATTTCCGCTTACCACCATTTACCCGCGAGAATACCACTAGCGGTATTCCCTAAACCTCACCCATTTAACCCGAGTTTAATGTCATTTAACTATGGTTATACCATCGTTTAATACATTAAAATTATATTTTTCATTCAAATTTTCACCTTTTCGCTTTAAACCTATAAAAACATTGCAGAACCGTTTTTCCTCAAAATCACGCCGTTTGAACCCTGAGAAACTTTGCAGAGCCATTTTCAACCTACCAGTACCATTTTTCGACACCCATTGCCCTGAATTTCCCTTACAAAGTACTACATTGTCCTCTGCGAAGCCATTTTCAAAAAATTGAATATTGAGTACCTCTGCAACGTCTTCAACCGAATTCCACTGGTTCTTCAGGTACTTTTCTTCGAACTTGCCCTCTAAGATTTCAAAATTCCTGTCGATTTCAAATAATTACCAAAGTTACTGCAAAAAAGTGTCCATTTTTCAGGGGAAACTCTGTCAAAATTTCCCTGGAATCCCTAATTTCCCTTTCTCGCAGTTTTTTCCATACCCTGGTCCATTTTGCTGTTGAAATCGATTTTAAATACACGTTCTGAGCTTTAAATTCCTTGCATTTCCTAAAAACCCTGCTCAGAAACCCCATTTTCAGTAGAAATTCGCCAAGAAACCCCTGTTTCTCATAAAGGAACTTAGCAAACCGTTTAAGCTTGCTTCGTTCATTATTAAAAATGACCAAGAAACAGGTAACCCCCAAGAATGGAGGCCCAAAATCTCAAAAGAAGTCTTCTGCAAAGATTCCTCAGCCTATGTCCTTCAAAATCGACAAACCAACTCCTGTACTCACGGCTGATTCTATAGAAGTGGTTAGACCAATCCAGCCTATAGTCATTTCTCCAGAGAACAACCCTTTAGTTGATTTGGACTATAGAATACTAGACCCTAATGTAGAATTTAACTTGTTTGATGTCTATAATTGGTGCTATGGAAAATCAGTGGAAAAGAGTGACAAAGATATTCCAATTTGGGAATCCAATCTGCCTAGATATATTGTCCCTCTCACTCATTCTGTTCCTGAATTTATCATATTATGCCAAGCCTATTATATGCCAGAACAAAGATGTATTGTAAACAAAGAAAAATATATCCTGTTTTACATCACTGAAGAGTCGATAAATTCCATGCTGCAAATGAATCATGACCCCAATTCTGCTTCCCTATCAATAGAAGATTTAACCCAACTATATCTTGACTTGGATTTCAATACTAGATTCAAAATATACCAGAATTTTTGTCCAAATCAAGTTGATATTCCTAAGTTAAATCCTCCTTTCGACACCGTTGATTTCCCAGATGAAACTAGACAGATTGTCTCAATGCTCTCCTTCATACTAGGATACACCAGTGATGAATTCACTGATGTGGCTATCCTAGGTTTTTTGTCAACTCTAAGCCTTGGTCAATCACCATCCATTCAGTTCAATTTTGCTAGATTTATTGCTGAAAGTATGCATTATCAGTTATCTAGATTATCAGAAGAAGGAGTTTTCAGATACTCCTCTTATCTACTCCACCTCTTCCTATATTATCAAACAGATAAGTTTCCAATTGAATGTCAGAAAGTGGATGTAGAAGGAAAAGTTCTATCAGTAGTATTTTGGTCATCTATTCTAAGGAAATGGAACAAAGAGTATAGTTTTACAGATTTCAATGACTCATTTATAGCCCCTTCTATGTATCTCTTGGAAAAAGAGGAGATCCCTAGGATCAATGATGAGACAAGAAGAATTCTGCAGTTATCAGAGAGCTACAAAAATGGATATTGGTATTTATATAAAAATCATACAGAAATCAGAGTGTATGGCTCATCCCTGGCCCCATATAAGTTACCCAGATTTGTTACTACAAGAATATTTGCTTTAGAATATCTGAGACAACTATTGAATGTAGATGAAATCAACTTCATAGCTTCCAAGTCAGTGGAAAAGAGTGACAAAGATATTCCAACTTGGGAATCCAATCTGCCTAGATATATTGTCTCTCTCACTCATTATGTTCCTGACTTTATCAGATTATGCCAAGCCTGTTATATGCTAGAACAAAGATGTATTGTAAACAAAGAAAAAGATATCATGTTTTACATCACTGAAGAGTCGATAAATTCCATGTTGCAAATGAATCATGACCCCAATTCTGCTTCCCTATCAATAGAAGATTTAACCCAACTATATCTTGACTTGGAGTTCAATACTAGATTCAAAATATACCAGACTTTTTGTCCAAATCAAGTTGATATTCCTAAGTTAAATCCTCCTTTCGACACCATTTATTTCCCAGATGAAACTAGACAGATTGTCTCAATGCTCTCCTTCATACTAGGATACGCCAGTGATGAATTCACTGATGTGGCTATCCTAGGTTTTCTGTCAACTCTAAGCCCTGGTCAATCACCATCCATTCAGTTCAATTTTGCTATATTTATTGCTGAAAGTATGCATTATCAGTTATCCAGATTACTAGAAGAAGGAGTTTTCAGATACTCCTCTTATCTACTCCACCTCTTCCTATATTATCAAACAGATAAGTTCCAATTGAATGTGAGAAAGTGGATGCAGAAGGAAAATTTATATCAGTATTATTTTGGTCATCTATTCTAAGGAAATGGAACAGAAAGTATAGTTTTACATATTTCAATGACTCATTTATAGCCCCTGCTATGTATCTCTTGGAAAAAGAGGAGATCCCTAGGATCAATGATGAGATAAGAAGAATTATGCAGTTATCAAAGAGCTACAAAACTGGAGATTGGTATTTATATAAAAATCATACAGAAATCAGAGTGTATGGCTCATCCCTGGCCCCATATAAGTTACCCAGATTTGTTACTACAAGAATATTTGCTTTAGAATATCTGAGACAACTATTGAATGTAGATGAAATCAACTTCATAGCTTTCAAGAAAAAGACCCAATTTAAGCCGAAAAATCAAATTGGGCCATTCATTGTGAATAACAGAGAAGCTGCCAATGAGATAAATGTCAAACTTAAAGAGTATAAGTTCCCATGTAGTTTTACATAGAAGTATGACCCACAAGGTATTTTGAGTGCAATAAGGGTAAAATGTAAGTTGTCTGTTTACTTGCATGATCCTAAGCCCCATATTGAAAGATATGTAAATAAAATTGAATGGGAGCCAAACACCCTATCCGATGATGATTCACAGGCAGTACAGGTAATACAGGTAGACAGTGGCAAAGGCAAACAGATTGAACAGACAGTACAGGTGGCTTCTACAAGCAAAGATACTGATAATGTACATAAAAGAGACAGAGAAGGAGATAGTTTCATAGTTGAGACTATTGAGGACATAAAATTCAGAACTCCTTATAGTAAAAGAAGCAAGTCAACAGAAGAAGAAAAGGATAAGGCTGTAAATATTGATATAGATGATGAAGCAACAAGAATATTCACTCAAACATTAAAAGAGCTTCAAAATGTAAAAATTGGAACACAACAAAAAGATACAGTCATGAAGGAAAACCAAGCTACTGTCGATTTGCCTCCTTCTTCTCAGGAAACTGAAAATACAAAGACAGAGATTCAGATCAGATTCAGACAGATTAAAGAGAAGAATGAAGAGCTCAAGAATCAAGCTCATTCTAGATTTCTTAAGGAAAATCCTGGAAACAAAGACAAGCTTCTTTCAGCATTTGATTATTCATCCAATAAATTGGTAATGTCATTCTTGAAGCCTACAGTGGCTGAGCCAAAATCAGTGGCAGATTATTCCAAAACAGATCTTGAACTGGATGTAGATGCCATTCATGAATTAGATCAAATTGAATTTCATAGGAGCAATATTGAAATGCTATATTCCAAAATTGTCAGTAAAACTATGAAATCAATTAGGCTTGAGAAAACAATGCTCAACCTCCAAAATCAAATGAAGTTGGACAAAGCCTCACTGTATGCTAATAATTTAAGAATAAAAGCACTAGAAGATATAGTGATTGAAGCAGGGGGTGACCCAACCAACATTGAAGGGGAAAAAGTCTTAATTAAACAAAAAAATGAGGATATAGCTGCTCTTAGAAAACAGTTGAAGTTGCCTCAGAGTGAAAACTCTCAAGCAAAAGAAATTCTACAGCAAAAAATAGAGAATGATGATTTAAAGCAGCTTGTACATCAAATGACAGATCAGATAAAAACAATGGAAAGTCAAATAGAAGCTCTAATGAAAGAGAATGAAGAACTAAGAAAAGCACAACTAATGGTCATTCCTACAGTGATCCCCACTGTAAACACTGCTATACCATCTACTTTGGCAGAACACTTGGCACCGAAAGGAGTACTGCCAACTGCAGTGCCAATTAATTCTCTAATCTCTGCCTCTTCTTCTTCATCCTCACAGAGGAGCACACTACAAGACCAAGATAAAGAGATTCTTAGTTTGAAAGGCACTATTAAAAATTTAGAAAATTCCAAAAATGATGCCTTGATTACTTCTATAGGACATGAGCAAAGGGCTGATCGACTACAAGAACAGGTAAAGATTCTGCAAGCACAAGTAAATCTTACAGATCAAGTGGCCTATATAAAAAATCATTTATGGACCAAAATTATTGAAGGCATTCATTCTCAATGGCCTTCAATTCGAATAATTTATGAACATAGGGAGTTACTTCAAGTTGCTAGTGTAGAGATTGACAAGACTAAGAGGGAAATTGACAATAAACCAGCCCAAGCAATCCAACTCATAGCTTTTTTAAACAGTAAAACCAGGGAAGAGTTGGAAGAATTGAAAATTGTTGATAGAACAGAAACCATTCTTCAAATCAAAAAGGTCCCGAACAAAAGAAACATAATGAGTAATCTAGAGGACCGGTGTAAAGACATGAATTTATACATCTCAAGATTTTTAGCCAAATACAAAACATTGTTAGAAGCAGGTTTGCCTGATATTCATGCGTTGAATGACAAGTTAATGCCTTAGAAATATTATGATCTAAAAATCAAAAATCATGCAAAAGAGCAAGCCAGACAACAACTTCCTCAAGGATCACCAACAGGCAAAATACTTCTTCAGTATTTTGAAAATATGTTCTTTTTAGATAATGAGATCAGGCATATGTTCACTATCAAGCCTAACTTTTCCAAGTATACAGAGGCAGATGAAAGTTACAGAAAATTGAAGACTATGAAGATCCCCTTTGCAGAAAAGTGGCAAGAATTCACAGATCTGCTGTGAATTTAATGGATAAAAAACAGGAAATTCACTTGGAAATTCATTTTTTACTGTTACCTCAAATGGTAAAAATACAGGGTTAAAGTGCACAACAACAATCAGTTCAAATTAGAATAATCAGTTCTATTTTTGCTTGTAAAAAGGTAACAGCTTGCAAACTGTTTTGCTGTTGTCCCTCTTTTTAAGTTTTCTTTCCTATTTTTTATTAAAACATTATCTCAATTCCTGAGATATTTTGTAAACATTTTATTGTATAAATACTTCACAATTCGAAGTATTCAGTGTGAATAAAATTTCTCAAGACAACTATAGTCTTATTTTCTGGTTATATTGAATTTGGTGATTCAATTAGTAAAAGCAGCAAACTGGAAAGAGATAAGAGACATCATAGCTAAGGATTCTCGTGGTGACAAGATAAGTCTCATTTCTTTCCTTGTTTTCAGTGTATTTCTTTAAAGTTTACATTCATTCATATTATGTTTTTCTAGTCTATAATGATCAACTAAGGAAAAATTAAACAGGATTAGTGATAATAATCTCCCTGTTTCGAAACTTGTTGGCATTTTAATGTTTTCTACTTTGTTCGTGCTCTCTACTTGGCCATTGGCCTGTGGGTGATATGGAGTTGTAATCTTGCGCTGAATGTGGTAGTTTTGCAATGTTTCAGCTAATTTATTACCTACAAATTGTGGTCCTCCATCTGTGATTATGTCCCTTGGGAGACCATAACGCACAAAGATTTGGAAAAGAAACTGTACTACAGAGTCCTCTGTAGCTTTTGAAAGTTCTTCTGCTTCGACCCACTTAGTGACATATTCGGTTGCAACTAGGATGTATGTTTTTTGGTTTGAGGGAGGACTAATAGGGCCAACAAAATCAAGTGCCCAACGTTCAAATGGTTCAATCACTAGTTGAGGGTTCAAAGGCATTTCATCAGACTGCCCAGGGCGTCCTGCCCTTTGGCAGCTATCACAGGCCTGCACGAATTTTTTGGCATCCTTAAAGATGGTAGGCCAGTAATAGCCTGTTCGTAAAACCTTATGGGCAGTTCTACAGTTCCCAGTTAGATCCCCTTCTTCAATATTATTATCTGTAGCTTAAGGATTCTTAAGTGCCCTTTTGCTCAGATTCCATCCAATCCATCAAATCAAGCCTATACATAGCTTTACAAGGTCACCTATCTTGCGCTTAGCACATTTGCATCTATGAGCCTTATTTCTTAGTTCTGCTTGCCTAGAGAGTTGACTCCATTGCCCAATATTCTGGTAGATCCTTCTGGTTTACCTTGAAATCTCTTTATTCCCACCAATCTTTTAAAATCAAACCCAAATACACAATCATAGCTAGCCTAATATATGTTACTAAAACAAAGCTAAATCATACGGAGAGATCCCTCTCTGGAGTTCAAGAAGGCTAGATCTTGAATTCCCAAAGCGGTTCTTGGTTACCCCTGGTGTTCTTAACTACAAAATCCCTATCCCACAACCTGAGAATTACTAGGGTGATAACAGGCCTTGGGGGTATTATGATCCTTGGAGGAAACTCCCACAGCTAGAAGAGTTGACAGAGAAAATTGGATCGAGTACAAAGGTGTGGTAAGAGGGTTTTACCCTGCACCAATTGTTATGGTGCATATATGATGTGTATTACAGTTTATCTTATAATTTTGTTGAAGTAGCATACAACAATTTAGTAATTTACATAGTGATATGAGAACCACTCTCTAGAGTATACATCGATTTTGTACACATGGATTTTCAGTTGCTTTTTAAGATATATCATTGGTGATGATCACATGATTATATAATGAACCATTAAGTTGAACCATGAAATAATTCCTCACAACACACACACACATATTGATGAATTAATAATTTTTCTCATATAATTTTTTTAATCTATTTTGAAAAAAAAAAATTATATATAATTATTTCTAAGAAGAACAAGAGAGAATTCCTTACCATATCTTCGTAAAACATATAATAGAAAGAAAATTAATCTATTGAAATTTCATTTCCAAACATATTTATGGAGTAAAATGAAGATTAAAAGGAGATATTCATGGATTTACCTATAACATCACCTCATAATTAAGAATGTAAATGTACAATATTGATGATACATAGGTTAAGAGAAAATTAATCTATTGAAATTTCATTTCCAAACATATTCATGGAGTAAAATGAGGATTAAAAAGAGATATTTATGAATTTACTTATAACATCACCTCATAAAAGTGTAAATGTACAATATTGATAAAATTTATTTATATATGATAAATAATAAACCTTTATCTCACATGTATCATATAATCTTATAAACAAACAATTGCACCGGGGGTGCAATCCTCAATACTTTTAAACTGTCTAATGTATATGTACATATTTAAAGTATTCGGGGCCCACATTACAAATGCCCAAAGTGAAATATTTGCGCATATGTTATATATGAGCCAACGGTTTAAATAACTATCGGGCGGTGAAACAAAATTTATAACAAAATATTAATAAAACTATATCATACGTGCGGACTTCAAAAAAAATAAACCCGATTTCAATCACAAATTCGCGTTCCAAAATAGCCTGATGATGTCACCCTAATTTGTGACATGAAAACTTCATAGAATACGCCATATAAAAATTCGGGTCCGTTTTTTGGCTTTGCGTACGGAGGAAAACTGTGACGCGAAAATCAAATTAATTCCGCCCTATAATGTTTCGGGTCCAGAATTCCACAATGCAGGCGGGCCAAAAAATAACGCGATCGAATCGCCTGCTTCCACGTGGATGGCTGATTTGGTCTGTGGTCTATGGGACCACATTCTTTTGAATTAAAATCTCCCGCATTTACTATTAAATTGCTCTATTTCCAAAACAATACAACGCTCTGTTTTTAAGTGTGCAGGGACTGTGATTTCAAAACCAAAATTGACTGTTCATCAGTTTTAGAAAGTGGCTATTTGACAGAGCCATTCAAACAGATTTAGAAAGCGGCCAAAGGACAGGGTAGTTGAAATTAATATTTCAACATCCCTCATTCACTGAGAATACCCTCCTTGGTGCCTTCTTCACCGGACTACGATGTGTTCATCAACAGTCGCAAACCCGATGTCCGTTTCTTCGCCAGGCATCTTCACAACAGTCTTGTTTCTAGAGGATTGCGAGTCTTTCTCGACAGCATATAATTGCAGGTTGGACAATCCATACCTTCACAAATAAAAGACGCAATTAAAGGAGCCTCTCTCATTATTACTATTTTCTCTCCAAATTATGCGCAATCGCAAAGGTGCCTCCATTAACTACTCCTCGCGCTTCTCTGTAAGCCGACCATTTTTGCAAAGGCATATAACTGTCGTTTATTGCATATAAGTGTCGTTATACCAACGGCGGCCAGAGCGTCGCTATTGTGACGGCTGCCTCCAAACGTCGCAATTGCGACAGTTAGACATTGTGTCGCAAACAAAGCGTCGCTATTGCGACGGCTGCCTCCAAACGTCGCAATTGCAACACTTAGACATTGTGTCACAATTGCGACGTTTGGAGGCAGCCGTCTCAATAGCGACGCTTTGGGGCATATTGTTGCAATTGTGACGTCTTCCTCCAAACGTCGCAATTGCGACACTTTATCTAAGTGTCGGTATTGCGACATGTTTCTCTAGACGTCAGTATAGCGACGGTTTCAGGCGGGATTGAAAAAATTTGGGGAAATTTCCGACATTTGGTCAAAAGTGTCGGAACCAAGTGTCGGAATTTCCGCCAAATGTACTAGTGTAATTTGCTAAAACAATAGACTTTGATCTACTATACCAATTGTGGAAACCAATTTAAAGAATCGCGAAATCACAAATCATACAAGAGAAATAATTCATGCAACACATTACACAATAATTTTCAAGGGAAATCCTCAGCTAAAAACCTCGCTATCTGTATATTGCATTAGTCAGAAAATATGAGAAGATTACAATGCTTTTCTCAAGCCTAAGGAACCTCTGCACTATCTCTATCTATCTCACTGCTTCCTAGACAAGTCTAGGCCAATACTTAACCAATTTTTTGCTTGCCCAAGTCCCTATTTCCTTGCGTTGTTTCCTTGGGTAATTAGACCTTATTAATTAGGGAAATTCCCATCCAATACTGCACAATACATCATAGGCTTTCCTCCCATTAAATGCACCACATGTACAATTTGGATGATTATACAATTGATAGTACAATGCCCTTGAATTCCAATCTCAATTGGGTAACTCTCAGATATGACATGTGTGACTTATTTATGGATGATTTATCAGCTAACTGGTTGATCATGAAGTACACACCCCACTGCTAGACCTCCCACTAGTACCTCCATCGTTTGGAACTAGTTAAATTGAATTTAACTCAGATAAACTGAATTAATTAATTACAACTCAAAATAAACTCAACCAAGGATCCTAAAAAGTAGGAGCCACTCTTCATTACTCAAGTTAGACCTTGAACTCAAATTAACTGAACCAAATAAGTCAAACTAACTTAGTTGACTCGTGCAAGCTGTCATGAGATATGGAATTACAATTTTCTTCTAATTAATTTCAAGGGAAAATTAAATTAGAATATTTCTTGGTGTCATTTTCAACATCTTTGATGATAGGTTGTGGCATTCAATACAAGCAAGAGAATCTATTTGCCAAAATTGATATGCAAATCACGTTAGTAGTGCCTAGAGAGATGGCACTAGGAGATAATAGGGCTTCGATGGCCAGGGATTGGTTGCAGGAGAGTTAGGATATTCATAGAATCCTTAAGCAGAACCTACAGGTAGCCTGAAATTAGCAGAAGGTGCATGCATATCACCATAGGGTGGAGCGTAGCTTCTAGGAGGAAAATGTTGTTTGCTTGATACTTCGGGCCATAACAACAATTGCCCTTGAAGAATAGTGGCTTTGAGAAATTAAAGACATGATATTTTGGAGCTTACAAAGTGATCAGGAAGGTTGCTTATGAATTAGAACTACCAGAAGGATGAAAGATTGCATTAAGGGAGGTCGAGTCCCATCCATTGAAGGCTGCATTAATCTAAGAGACCAGGTGTGAATTGCTAGTACTTGAGGAAGTGAATTATCGATGGTCAAGTTAATTAATTTTACATCAATTTGTGTGGGCAGAATTATTGTGAAAAGAGGCCAAGTTATTTGAAATTTGTAGGACTTTGAGAAGGTGTGAGGAAACTAGAATGGTATAGTGGTCATGTCAGTTTCTATCATTATTCATGGTAATGGGAAGCGATGACAACCATAGAATGTAAGCATTGTGAATATCCTGGGTGAGGAGAGGCATAGATTAATGGAGTTGGACACAAAGCATTGCATGTTGAGGAATATAGCCTTGAACTTGTGTAAGGATCCACCTTCAATAGCTTCAAACCAATATGTCTCCAACAATGCAAAGGGAGATCCAAAAGAAGAGGAAACTATTAACCAATCAAAAGAAAAAATAGAAATGGAAGTAGTCATTGAACATGTGTTTGGCTTAAATTTTTAAATATTTTAAAATCATATGTATTTTAAGTACTTATTACAACAATATACTTTTAACTTATAAAATTTTTATAGTAATAGTAAGAATACAAGAAGAATTTTCATAATAAAACATTTGAGAATGGTCAATTTATATGAAACAACTTATTATATATTTTTAAGTGATATATATATATATGTGTGTGTGTGTGTGTGTGTGTGTTGAAATTAATTACACCGAAGGTGTTATCTATTGTGGAGTTTTTCGTAGCGACACTGTACAGATTCATCGTTCCTGACAGAATCTGAATAGTGCCGTGCTACGTCATGATTCGTTGTATGCTTTGGTAACCACCGACGCCAAGAAACAGATCATTACAGGAGCTGATGACTTCGGCTGCGCGCTCAAGGCCCCCTGCCATCCTCCTGCTCTCTTTGTTCATTAAGCAAAAGGAGAAACTTCCAGGATGTGGATATCATGCCCGAGGGATCCACCAGCCTGGGGGACGTTCTGCGCCATGGATGCAATCAAGGCAATCCCGTGTTGAGCAGCAGCAATGGTATTTTTAGTGGGAGCATTTACGACCAGGCACCCAAACTCAGTGGCTTCCTGCAGATTCACATTGTCTATACCCACACCCGCTCTTCCGACAACCTTGAGCCTCCAGCGAGAGCGTCGCAGAGCGAGATCTTTGTGCATAGTTCCTTCTACGATAAATTGTAGGAGCAGTCCACATTGGCCTCGCTTCGAAGCAGCTCCAGACCGCCTTCCCCCAACTTCTCGGCCACCAAAACTGTCGGCTTCGCCTACGCATCAGAAGAGACGGCCTGCGGGGACAGACTTTTGAAACGGGAAACATTTTTGCAAGGTATTAATGGTCTGTTTTGCAGGGTTTGCCCTAGGAACGCAGAGGAAAGGCGACGAGGCAATTGCAGAGTTGATTTGCGAGAATAAGACATGGGTTTGAATGGGGAAAGCGTTTGAATTATGTTAGGATTTGTGCAATGGAGAGTCCCCACGCTTCCCATTTCCATCACCATTGCCAAAATCTGTCGTGTAATCACCAGCGATTACCCTCTCTACAAGAGCTGACCCCTTTCAACGCAAGTGATGACTGGATCTCATTATATTTACACTGAAATTGTTTTATTGTGGAATTTGGTGAACACATTGTTCACTATAACCAATAGCAACACTCTAATTTCGTCGTCCCTCTGACAAATAAAAATTTAACATGTGACATTGAATTTTCCATCTATCAGTGACTGTGGTAGAACCTCTAAATTCAATGAAATTCGTGCAAACTCATTTGGCAGCATCCTTGGCTTTTCAGGCTAGAAATTTGGTGTAGTATTATTCATGTCTGGGCACAGAGATGTGAGTGGATTTGATCTCCCAATGTTTGCTACCATTATAACTCTCCTCCCTCTTAAACGAAATCAATTGCAGCAGTTTATTGCTCTTAGAATCCACTGTAGAGGAGGTGCCGCCAGATTTATATGTTTTCTCCATTTCTCTGGATCTCGCTTCTGCTACTCGATCTCATGTTTCCGGCTGCTCGATCTCTTGCCTCCATTCCCATGGCAGAGACGAAGCAACTACAGCTGCACTTGGCGCCCATGATGTTGGTCCAGTAAATGTAGCCTTTTTGGGAAAAAAATTTCGTGGAACTATCTTCCAGGATTGTCCACGCAAAAGTTATAAAAGAATATAATCAAGTATTTCGTGTCAGCATGCTAATGCTCGGGGAGAATAATGAAAATTTAGACTCGTAGAGGCCACTGCAGGACACCACACAGTTCCCCAGATTGTGTACGAGGGGGATTGGCCTTTTTTAAACATGTACGTTATGGGAACTTCAACCCAACAAAAAAATTGCAGGAAACAAACCTCACGTACAGAATCAAATTCAAATACACATATATACTACAAGCTAATAGCCGACATAGGTCATAAGCGTTTTGGATGGAATTTTTTTTTTTTTTTTTTTTTTGAATTTTAAGTTTTATATCTTAAAATCTTCTTAAGATTGTTTGATTATTTTATTATCAAATTTTAAAATATTCACAAAATCCACCTAAGTCAACATAAAAATTACATTTGCTAAAACTAAAAATACAGCATGCAAATATGTTTGATCCTTGAAGGAAGCTACTTTGAAATTGAAGCATTTCATTTGGTAAACCTAATATTGTTTTTAAGAAAGTGACAAAATCTCTTGTGAGTAAGTTGTTTATTATCATTAAATATATATTATTTCAATATTCTTATTTATTGTTTCTAGAAATTTGATCATTTAAATAAACCCTTAGATTGTTAGAGGCTATAATTTTTTAGGAATGTTTTGGATTTTTTATTTATTTAAATCCATGACAGGGTTCTTTTACATTTATCTAAAATAAGCTTTTAGATATTTTTTTAATCTATGATATGCTTCTTTATATTAAAATAAAACAAATTTTAGCCCATCAAAAACATATTTACTATATGGTTAAAGGATGATTTTGAAGCCGAAGGCTTTTTATTATGAAGTTTATATTCATGACACTGTTCAGATTCGTCGTCCGTGACAGAATCTGAAGTGTGTCCTTTAAATGAAAAAAATATCGTATGATCATATCTGAAAGAATGCATGAAATCTCTTGAAACCATGTGAGATTTGAAAGTCATGGACACGTCATAAGTTACGCCTCATCCACCACGACTAAGTTGCTTATGGTTCTCCTTACAATTTTATGCCATTTTCCTATTATTATTTCAAGCCCTTCGTGCATAGCATTGTTGCATTCAAGACAATGATTTTCCCAAAATTTGTATTCCTTCGGTGTACTGTTGCACCCTTTAGAGGCAAATGCTAATAACCAGCCTAGATCCATCTTAACTCTAGATCTATCAAGCGCCAAGAGGGATCAAATCTCTCGAGGTGAAAACCTCTTTTTTGAGTGCAAAACTTGAGGAAAGGTTTTCACCTCGAGAGATTTGATCCCTCTCAGCACTTGATAGATCCTGAGTTAAGATGGATCTAGGCTGGTTTCAGTCGTGTGCGACCAAGGAAAATCTATCGATAATATGAGGAACATATGCTTAATTTTATCAATAATATGTAAATATATCTAATATTAACATAACCATTTTAAATATGTTAAATACATCTGAGATTCATTGAGTCATTTTAATTTTAAATTTGATTAGTTACCTCAGTTTGTTTGTTGAGATAATAAATATTGTAAGATAACTTTAATGATGAAATAAAATTTTGAACGCAAAGTGACAATGTAATAATATTGAATGATAGAAACTGTGAATAATAAGAATGTAGTCAATTACGAAGTCTTCATTGTGATCTATTTAAAACTATTTTCTTCCACTATTCTTATTTTCACCCATGTTAGTTTTGTCATATTTTCACATTGATTATTTGAAAAGGACAGTTGGAATCATAAACCATTTAAATATTTAGCTCGAGCTATTGTAGTAAACATCATACCTTGTCTCTCTTGCTCTCCAATATTAATAGGTTGAATTACTATAACGCAAAAATCAATGTACATTGTCAATAATTTTTTGTGCTTACACTAAAATCATTTCACACACACTATTAATCCAATGACTTTAAAATTAATGTACCATCATACATCAAATTAGAAATCAACATATACACTGAAATCAATGCAACTAATGCAAGAAATCAAATAATAATAGAAAACAACATCTACACTAAAATCAATGCATGTAATGCAAGTAATGAAATATGATTAGAAATCAACATCTACACTCAAATAAATGAGTCTAGTGCAAGTAGGAAAATAGGATTTAAAGCCAACATCTACACTGAAATCATTGCATCTAGTGCATACAAACAAATAGGATTAGAAATCACCATCTACACTGAAATAAATGCATTTAGTGCAAGGAATCAAATAGGATTATAAATCATCTACATTTAAATCAATGTATTCAATGCAAACAATCAAATATAATTATAAATCAACATCTACATTGAAATTAATGCATCTAGTGCAAGCAATCAAATAAGATCAGAAATCACCATCTACACTAAAATCAAGGCATTTAGTGAAAGCAATCAAATAGAATTAGAAATCACCATCTACATCGAAATCAATCCATTCTATGCAAGAAATCAAATAGGATTACAAATAATCTACATTGAAATCAATTCATCTAGTGAAAGAAATCAAATATAACCAAAAATCAAAATCTAGATTAAAATTAATGCATCTAGTGAAATCAATCAAATAGGATTAGAAATAATCATCTACACTGAAATTAATGCATTTAGTGCAAGCAATCAAATACGATTAGAAATCATCTACATTAAAATCAATCCATCTAGTGTAAGTAATCAAATGTCATTATAAATAAACATCTACACCAAAATCAATTCATCTAGTGCAAGAAATCAAATAGGATTAGAAATCACTATCTACACTGAAATCAATGCATCTACTTCAAGAAACCTTCTTCCCTATCTCTCCCATATATATCTATATATCCATCCATATCTCCTTCTTTTTCTCTTTATCTCACCCCACCATACACACACTCTCCCTAACTCCATATCTATCATTTTCCTTGTCCCTCACTCCTTCTCTCCATCTATCTTTTTTTCTCTTCACCTTACATCTATATCTATATCTCACTCTATCTCTCTATATCAACTCCAAAACATAACTCTCTCTCTCCAATCTATATATCTATCTATCACTCCCTCCTCGTCCTCTCTCTCTCTCTCCGTCTCCCTCTCTCTCTCTCTCTCTCTCTCTCCAATCTATATATCTATCTATCACTCCCTCCTCCTCCTCTCTCTCTCTCTCTCCCTCTCTCTCTCTCTCTCTTCTATCTCTCTTCCTTCCTGCTAAGATTTCTCCCTCTCTCTCCATATTATTTATCACTCCCTCTATCTCTCTCTCTCCACCTTTCACCCTCTATGTATTTATTCTTACCTCCCCCTCTCTCCCTCTCCATCTTCATATCTCTTTCCCTTCTTCTCTTCACCGTCTCTCTTCCTTTCTCTCCCCCCCACCTCTCTCTCTCTATCTTCACCTTCCAACTTTGTTACCATATTCCTCTCTCTCCCCTTCTCTCCCCCCTTCTCTCCATATCTCCTTATTTGTCTCTTTATCTCACCCCAAAACATACACACTCCCTCTTCATCTCTCCCTTGTCACTCCCCCTCTCTCTCCACTACTCACTCTCTATGTATTTATTCTTCCCTCCCTCTCTCCTCATCCAGCTCCATCTCTCAATCTCTCCCTCTCTCCCCCTCCAAATCCATATTTCTATCCCTCCCTCTCTCCTCCCCTCTCTCCTTTTCTCTTTCAAGTCCCCTCTCCTTTCCTTACTCTCTCTCCCTTTCTTTCGTACCTCCCTTTCTCTTCCCCCATATCTCTCTCTATCCATCTCTCAATCCCTCCCTCTCTCCCCCTCCAAATCCATATTTCTGTCCCTCCCTCTCTCATCCCCTCTCTCCTCCTCTCTTTCAAGTCCCCTCTCTTTTCCTTCCTCTCTCTCCCTTTATCTCCTACCTCCCTTTATCTTCCCCCATCTCTACCTCTCTCTCTCTCTCTCTCTCTCTGGCAATCCTCTCTTCCCCCATCACTCTCTTCCTCTCTCTCATCATTCCTCTCTCGCCTCCTTCTATTTGACCCCACAGCTATCTTTCTTTCTATCTCTGTATGTCCTCCAATCCTCTCTCTTCCCCCATCACTTTATCTCACTCTCCAACTATCTTACTATTTCAATCCCTTTATCCTTCTCTACCCCCTTGTCTCCATCACTCCTATGTATCTTTATCCCACCCATAAGCATACACACTCTCTCTCCGTCTCTTCCGTGTCATTCCCTCTCTATGTATTTCTTCTTCCTTTCCTTGCTCCGCCTCCAACTCCATCTCTTTATCCCTCCTTCTCTCCTCCTCCTCTCATCCTTTCTCTCTCTCCCTTTCTCTCCTACCTCCCTCTCCCTTCCCCCTTCTTTTTCTCTCTCTCACTCTTTACCCTTTAATCCTCTCTCCTTCTCCCTCCCTCTCTCCTTATCTCTCTCCCATCTCCATCTTTATGTCTCCCTCTCCCTCTCTTACCCTTCTATAACTCTCTCACTCTTCTCTCTCTCTCTCTCTCTCTTCATTCCTCTTCTCCCTTCTCTTCCAATTTATCTCAATATCTCCCTTGTCACTCCCCTATTTCTCCACCTCTATCATATATCATGATATATTAATATATATTACAATATAATAAATTTAATATTTTATTAATCTAAACATACTAAATTTAATAATATTAATATTTTAATATTAATGTTAGGGTTAATATTTTTTTTTTGGCATGGTATTAATAATAATTTGGTCCATGGTATTTGACCCTTATACTTCATATATAATTAGATCTTGATTTCTAATCATATTTGATATATTTTTATTTATTTACCTTACCTCTTTATACCTCTTTTATATTTACTTATTTACCATACCTATTTTATAAATATATTATTTGGCCCATGGTATTTTCACATGGTATTATTAATAATTTGTCCCATGGTATTTGGCCCATGGTATTAATAATAATTTGTCCCATACGCTTCACCTAAATAAAACCTGTTTTTGAGTTTTTGTAAATATAAAATGGTTTATTGAGTAAATATAAAAATTGGTTATATTTATTTACCATACCTCTAGTTTATTTATATTTATATTTATTTACCATATCTCCTGAGTAATATAAAAAGAGGTTTTATTTATTTACGATACCTATGGTTTATTTATATTTTTACGTATTTACCATATATTATTTATTTATCTTATCTCTTTTTTGAGTGTTAGTAAACTCTTCATATTTTAAGTTTATATCGTTTAAATTTATTTTTAATAAATTTTTAATTGTTCATTTATATGTTTATGTAAGTTATTGTTCAAGCCGACAGGCTTCCGACATACTTACACATCGGAGTCATACTGAGCTGTAGAATATGCCTCTGGGCGCAATAAGTATTTACAAATACATACATAATAGATCTATGAAATCCACATTATATGAATAATGATAATACAAAACTAAAACCAGCATTTGTGAAGCCGAAGGAGGCTCGGTAGTGGGTGGAGAGTCCAACTTGGAGTCCAAGTGAAGCAAAGGAAAAGCAGAGTAAGTAATTTTTCCTTGCAGAATCCAATGCAATAAACACACATTAATTATAATAATTGAAGCGCCGCTGGCAACATAAAAACAGATAAATTATTATTGAATGTGATTGGCGGTGGCCGTGGGTAGGTGGAAGGAGCGTACCTGCTTTCTTTGCTTTGCTGTCTTTGTTTATGCAAGTGGAGCGAAAATGCCAATTGGATGGTGGATGAGTTGGAAACCTGAAACGCGGAGATGGGAAAGGCTGCAGAGTGATGAGTTGGAACGCACAATTACACAGAGAAATGAGGAAATCTGGCTGGCTGCCTCTGTTATTCGCTGTTATGGCTGTCCTTTTCGGGATGTTTCCTCCCTTCCCTTCCCTTCACTTCCCCACGCAGATGTCCCTCCCTCCTTTCTATATAAACCCAAAACCCATTCATATCCATCATCAACAACAACAGCGACACTCCACATATTTATTCTCTGCACACATTCACATTTATCTCTTCTCTCATTTCTGGAACTGCTCTGCATCACAAACTCCTCTTTTCCCAATCCCTAATGGGAGGCATGGACACTCCTCTTCACCTTCTCTTTCTGTTATTTTTATTGGCATCCTCGGCGGCTCTGGCTCTTGTTTCTGCAAATTTCTACAATGATTTCGACATCACATGGGGCAATGATCGTGCTAAAATCCTTGACAATGGGCAACAGTTGCAGCTTACTCTCGACCGCTTTTCAGGTACTATTTGAAGTTCTCATGCCATCACGCCTACGCCTTTTTCTTCTGTCAATTAACTACTTCAGCTAAGATAAGCTAATCTTAATATTATATTTCTTCTTTCTTCTTTGATGACAGGTTGTGGGATTCAATCCAAACAAGAGTATCTGTTTGCCAAAATTGATATGCAAATCAAACTGGTACCTGGCAACTCTGCAGGCACAGTCACTACCTTTTATGTAATTCACTTCACCTTATTTGAATTCAATTAATTAGCACTACCCTTTGTTTGGTTTGGTTCATTAGACTGAAGGTATAACTTGTGCTAACATCATGTTATGGCTAATATCTGCAGCTATCATCTCAAGGTCCCAAACACGACGAAATAGACTTTGAATTTCTGGGCAACCTCTCTGGAGATCCTTATATTTTGCACACTAATGTCTTCGCTCAAGGCCTTGGTGGGCGTGAGCAGCAATTTTACTTGTGGTTCGACCCAACCCTGGATTTCCACACTTACTCCGTGCTCTGGACATCAAACCAAATCATGTATGTATTCTAATTCTTTGCATTCATTCTCTTTTTCTTTCTTTCAGTACAATACAATACAGTGACCTCTCAAACTAACATGGCCATGACATTTGTTGTTGTTCAGATTTTCTGTAGACGAGAGTCCTATTCGAGTGTTTAAGAACAAGGAGACAGAGTTGGGTAAAGTGGATAGCAATTATCATTATCCCAAGAGCCAAGCAATGGGGGTCTACTCCAGCCTTTGGAATGCAGATGATTGGGCAACCAGAGGTGGGCTTGTGAAGACCGACTGGACTAAAGCCCCCTTTGTTGCATCTTTCCGCAGTTTCAATGCTGCTGCTACTTCTTCTTTTGACGCCGCTGCAGAGGAGGAGGCGTTGGAATCGAACCAAGAGCAGAGGCTCCAGTGGGTCCGAAAGAACTACATGATCTACGATTACTGTGGAGACACCAAGAGATTCCCCCAGGGACCGCCTCCCGAATGCAAATGACCCCTCAATTCAATTCTGGATATCTGACCCTTCCACCCATTCTTTCCTATTATTACATCATCTATTCTTTCATTCTTTTTCAGACACACACAAACAGAAACTTCCAATTATTTCATTATTTTTCAGACACACAAACAGAAACGCAACGCATGTAACATATTAGTCGATGGTATCAATCATTTCTGATTTTGGTACTTTTCAGACACAGAAACAGAATCGCATGTAACATATTAGTGGATGGTATCAATCAAATCATTTCATTTTGGTACTGGTAATACAAAAGCGAGATTCATTCTTTTGATGATTCAATGGCCTTAGCGTTTTACCTTTTGAATTATATCTATAAAAGCTCTTGGATCGAAGTCTGAAAGAAAGACACACACAAATACATTGATACATTTTAAGATTAAGATTTAATACAGCATGTTTCCTTTACACTAGTATGTACTGACTGACTGCAACACACATCACATTATTATATATTTTCCCAAGCTATCCGCTCAACCATTCCCGACCCTCTATTCCCAATGATTAGAACATCCTTTTGGCTCAATGACACCTCAATTCAATTCCATTGAATTCTGGATACCTGACCCTTCCACCCATTCTTTCCTTCCAGTTATTCCTTTTCTATTACATCTATTCTTTCATTCTTTTCCAGACACACAGAAACAGAAGGACATTTAAAATATTAGAGGGTATCAATCATTTCATTTTGGTACTGGTATACAAAAGCGAGATTCTTTTGATGATTCAATAGATCTACCGCGTTTCCTTAATGTTGGCGCTTTACCTTTTCAATATCTATCAACTCTCTCATTCCTAAACCTGCTCTCGGATCTAAATCTGAAAGAAGAATACAAAAACCATGAAACCTGCTCTCGGATCTAAATCTGAAATAAGAACACAAAAACGATGAAACCTGCTCTCCGATCTAAATCTGAAAGAGGAATACAAAAACGATGAAAATTGAATCTGGTAATAAATGGGGGACTATTCTGCTCTGGCCGAAAGAGCCGGAACGAGGAGGAACGAGAGGAGAGGCTGATGGGAAGCTAATCGATCCCGGAGTGATTGATCGACTCCTGAGATTTGGGTCAAGAATAAGGAGGCTAGGTGGGGTCATCTTCTTCTTCATATGATTATGAGACTTTTTCTTTGGGCCCTTGCCATCTTTCTCTAAGATATTCTCCCCTTTTCTCATTAAAAAAAAATCCTTTCATATCCTCAATATTTATAACTAGCATTTGCATCTTAAAGGTGCAAAGATATGTCCATAAAAGTGTAGATGAATATAAGGTGACATAGAGGTAACATTGTAGGAAACAAGGATGTGGAAATGGAAGACATGAGAAAATGGAGTTATTGGTAAAGTAAAGTTTTTGAAGTGGGTTACACTGCATTAGAGAATCTGCAATATATTAGAATTCTATCACCAAACTCATAATTAAACTAAAGCAATCTTCGAGAAGACATCATTGTGGAGATTACGATGAGAAGTTGTTTGGATGGGAGAGAAAAAAAGAAATTGAGAAACATGCATTTCATAGGGTGCTTAAAAACCTAAGCGAATTGAAATGGTAATTCGTCCTCTGATGCAATTTAAGGAATCCCTAAGTATTTTTATCATGCTATGATTTTGGATGGGCAATAAGTACTTAGTTGATGTAAGATACGTGATTGAAATATTTTTAATATAAAGTAAGGTGAATGATACTTTTAACATATGGCATCATTCAGTTTCATGTACTTGATACTACATTAAGATTGTAAGTCGAGATGGCACATGAAGTTGAATGATACAAGAAGCCCACTTATAAAATGGTCTCAAATAATATGGTGCTAAAGAAAAGTTGTGATACTTAGTAGTGCTTCTAAGAAAGCCATTTAAGTTTCTTTACGTTTCAATCCCAAAGTTTATTTTGATCTTTACATCTCCAATTAATGGTTAAGGGTTAAGGTTGGGTATTGTTTAAATTAATAATTGTATTTTTTTGTGTTTTGTTCATGGATTGGCTCCATGACAATATAAATTATGCTCTGAAATTAAATAAAAATAAAACATATTCAAATATCTTTCTCATTTTTTTAATAATTTAAGAAATAGTAACATAGCATAGGGATATATGAACTTATATCTAATTCAAAGGAATATAAAATGAAATTTTTATACCATTTTTGAAAATAAGTAATGACATGAGTATCAACTTTCCTCCTCAAATGCAAAACTTCACTTGTTAAAATGCACCTTATTCTTCTTTAAAAAAAATACACTTCTAAGTTTTGAAACACTAAAAAAGCCACAAAGCTTCTTTTTTTTAGTCATAGATGGAGAAACTTGTAATCTTAGAAATATACACATTATTAATGATTGAGTCTCCACAAAAGATGGATGCATTCCTTCAAAACCCAACCCATGAAACTATTTTGTAAGTTTGTGTCAATTAAAAAGGCTTACAGACTATTTTAAAATAAATACACATTTTAAAAATGTCTTAAAATGTCTTCTTATTTCAACACATTAAATGATTTTCATAGTTTCTCTCAATATAAAATAGACTTACCATAGTAAATTATTGAACCAAGTTAATATTTAATTTAGAGTTTTTCTCAATTTAGAATATACATTTTTAAATTGATTCTAATGATAAACCACATTTTCATCGTCATAATGGACCACATCATTGTGATTAATTCAAAAAAAAAAATATTTAAAAAACATAATGAATCACAAAAGCTTCAAGTCAAAGATAATATACATTTTATTTATGTATAGGAAATAACTAAGAAGATATATTCTCTATGATATGGTATTATGAAATCATAAGAAAAATATTATAAAATAATTATATTTATAAGTTTATTTTTTTCCTAAAATGTTTGTAATATGTCTTATTTAATCATGTTATAAATTTCTGCAAGGCGAAGATGTGACCAATTACCTCACAACGTTCTGGCATGGTGATGCTTGTTACCGGGGCCATCAGCAGTGACAGTGATTGCTTTAGTAACGTATGTAAGAATCAAATGATTATCCGTCAAGAAGGAAACTCATTCAACAGTTGTTGGGGGGCAGCTATTTGACTGCTAAATCTACGAAGGCATACATACTCTACCTCCTCTAGTTTTGAACTTGTGACCTCTTAAGAGGAAACACATGCTCTTAACCATTGGGCCCACTCAAGTTGTATTCATGCAAAGTAGAACATCGTTGTTGTCATGGCAAAGGCACTGAAGACCCAAGCCCAACTTGTTTAATCAAGCATTGTCTGCTTCTGATAATTTTCCCACTCGCCAACAATTATTATGATTGAATATTTGGTAATCGTTGTGTAACACCCATAGCAACTGGCAGAACATCCTCTGGTTCATGCAAAGAAGAAAGAAATCTAGAAGCTTCTGCTGGACCTCCACCACTAATCAGATCTGCCGTCAAAAGCTTCACACGCTAACTTCCCTGTAATTCTCGTCATAGTTCTATTGATAAACCAACACTTTCAACTACTTTTGATGCTGCTGCAACTGCACCCTTCACTGCCAACCGAAGTGCCAAACCTTTTGGATTTGCTTTCAATCGGCTTCAACCTCTTGCCAGCTGCCAAATTGGCCATCTGCACACAGAATATGACTATATTTCTGCAATGCTTGCTTCATTCGCAATACCTCACACCTGAGAGGATCATATTGAACTAATTGACAACTGCACATTGTGAGAATGTCCATACACGAATCTAATTCCCAACACAGTGCAAATACTTTATAGCTAGGGTGGCAACAAGCCTTTTGTCTCTAAGCCAAATACACTATTGCCAACTATCACTCCAAAGGTTGCGATGTGCTCCATAATTATGGAGTTGACCAGAATTTAAATGGTCCTCCTCTCCTCGCTCAATTAGCAATTGTAACAGACGGTCTAAAGCTTCATCACGTGAACAGCGATATGAAAGCTCCAAGGCATCAAGTAATTTTCCTTCCATTATAAGCCTTTCTACAACCTCCTCATATGGCCATTCATTCACCCAATCAAAAAATAAGGAGTTTTCTCTGTGTTAAAATTTCTGGTCTCTTGAACATCCTCTGCAATAGTTGAAGAGGTATGAGAACTCTTGGAATCCACATCAAAATCATACTTTGCAACTGGCATTTCAAGGATTCCATGCACTTCATCATCTTCATCTGACCCAACATCATGCTCTGCCTCGCGAGGTCGTTTCACTGTAATTCGTTTTTGGTCCTTCCTTTGTTGATTTGTTTCAGTCAAGTGTTTCAATGTTGTAGGTGAATCAGATAGGTGATGCAGATTTTCTTGCATTTGTATCCAACGATTTAATGTTGGAAACCTGTACGATTGGTCCATCTGAAGCCTCACTGTTGCCTACGATGATTGCTCACTGCCCTCTCGTGGCTCCACTCTGAAGCGACGAAGAGAAACAATAACAATCACAAAGATGGGGATATGTGCCTTCAATCCCACGACAAATTCTCCAGAGTGTTTCCTGTGGGCGACAGCGCCGGCGGAAACATCGTGCATCATGTGATTGTGAAGGGCATCGATTGGAATCCTCTGAGAATTAGAGGGGCGGTGATGGTGCAACATTCATTCAGTGGTGAGAAACACACTCAGTAGGAGATCGAATGTAGAGAAGAATTGTGGTTTGAGAAGAAATGCTGGGAAATCAAGGCCACTTCAGAAAGAAAAAGGCGAGGATGTAGTTAAGCAGAACGAGGCCACAACAATGGATAGAGGGGTGTCATGTTCTTCATACGCCTCTATTATGTCAACTAACATTGTTGAGATTCGTGAACGACGAATCTCAACGGTGTCACAAACTAGAACTTCCTAATAAAATGCCTATCGACATATATATATGATAATTATTTCCACAATAATATATAAAAGTGATATTCTTTTGATAGTTTTATTTATTTTTTCCCTTATTTAAATTATCACTTTATATAAACAAAACTCACAGGGGTTGGACCTAATGGTTTATTATTGGGCGAGGACCTAACTTCAAGCCATGGAGACACATTGAGATATTAGTAGAACGTGGGGTTGCACCTAAAGAGATTATATTACATGGTGTACACATAAGTGGCTCAAAGCCCATGCCCATGTTCTTTAATGAAATGAATTTATAGTTCTCTCACTAATAAAATCATGAGTTGCATTCATGTCCACCAACACAACCACCTTCAATCCGTTCACAGTCGCAGTTGTCAAGGCATTCTAGGGAGTCATACCAATTACTTAGGAGGGATGGGATCGTAACATATACTAGTTTGATCTAGCAAAACATGATTAGGACCTGGACACCTAGGGAGTTAGACCAATTACTTAGGAGGGAGTGGATCATAGCATATACTAGTTTGATCTAGAAAAACATGATTAGGACCTGGACACCTTGAAGCTGTTGGTTTTTCATGGTGTTGGGAATGAAGATCCTGAACAACACTAGTTTGTTTGTGAGACGGTTTGGGATGCTAATAATGTCCAGGATGAAAATGCCAATATTGTACGATTTGGAACTACCTTTAGAGATCGCGCTTTGGCTTGGTACATGAAATACAAGAGCAATGTTCCACCTACACAACCACGGTCATTGCAGGACATTAAGCAAGCGATGATTCAGGAGTTCAACAGACCTAAGTCTGCATCCCAGTGCATAACAAATTTGAAGCAAATTAAACATAGGACGGATATTTTTGCAGGAAGTGCGAGAAGGGAATCGTAATGAATTGGGCTACATACCTACTCAATCAATTTGTGGTGAACTGCAAAGTTGTGCAAGGCTCAGGTGCGAAATTTCATTATGCTTGGCTACTTATTCTAATCACTCTTTACGACTGGGTGATACCCATGGAGCTACAAACTGTCAAAGAAACGCAAATCCCTATTTATGCCGCGTGATTTCAACATTTATGGGCCACTACGATTTCTACGTGGAAGATCAACATTAATGTCACTTTCCTTCTTTATCATGAGATGATTTTTCCGGCCATCAAAGGGAATATGTGCATTTCTAAATAAGTGGTTTGGAAGTATGAGAGCATCGTGTGATTCAAGGCATCAATACACACCATTTATACATTCAGGCTAGGAGGGATTCATATAAACAGTGGAAAACGTGCATTTTTCGGCTCACTAATGAAGATGTACATGCACATATCACTCTCTAGGAGGATAGTTGGAAGTTGTCATTAGTAGAGGGGCAAGATATTGAGAATTTGGAAAGTAGTGTTTAGCGGTAAGGACAATAGGATCCACAAGGTGGGACATCCGCACAAACTCCAAGTCGCTCATAGAAAGGCTAGGATAAGGATCCCGAACAATCAAGTACCCCATAAACTACGACAAGTGTCAGAGTAAAAAGATCTACTACTATTAGTGCGACGCAAGGTATATCCCGCGCCAAGAAGAAGTGAAAGGCCACTCGAGTCGTTTAAGTGATGTCCATATTAGAGGATGATATTGAACAAATTGTACAGTAGGTTGATGCGAAGATGAAGGAAGCATTGAGTAGGTTCAATGAATAGACACAAGCAACTATCACAAAGGTGCAATACGATGAAAAACACACTCTACACAAGCTAGATAAATTGCGGCAGTTGGTAGAGGGCGATAGAGGGGCACCTACGCAACCCACCACTAGTAAGCCAACCAAGAAACCGACGGCCTAGAGTGCGCTAGATATTCTAGAACCACATGCGAATTCCTCTTTTACCTCCATTAACCATCAGGCACTCTAAATCCATCCCAAGGTGGTAGAATTTCCTGTGGAAGTAGTGTTGCAATAGATGAAACGTTCAATGCACATTAATTTGATTTTGTCCTAGTTAACGTTAGATACTTCACATCGATTACAAGATAGAGTTGTCGCCAAATTACAGACGTGTGCTAGTACTACTACTTTAGAATTCATGAAGGTGCTACAACCAATGAAGTTGGGCAACATGAAAGAGCGTAGTTGCTTGAAGAAAAATAGAAAGAAATAGACCAGGAGATGGATCTAAGGGAAGTCGTGGAAATAATTTATAAGAAAGTTGTGGTTAAATGTGTTGCAAAAGGCACCCAACTAGAAAACCAAGTTCCCAAGATCCAAATACTTGTGGAAAGAGGCCAAGTTCTTGGGTCGAATTAACGAAGTTTCGGGAAGGTTTACTGCTTGTATTAGAGGAGTCAAATTATGTTTTAATTTATAATGGTTGTGATTATCACCTCAAGCTTCATTACAAGTTATATAATGGAATGCTGTTAGTGCGTTTCCTTTAGGATTTTTTTAAGAAACCTATTTCTTAGTTCTAGTTATTGATTGCATCTCAAATTATTATTCTTTGACTTGGGAACTACTAAGTGGTTTTGGGTATAATTATCTTCATGTCGAGTGTTTTTTTCTTCAAGAATGGTTAGGACTTATTTCTCAATCCTAATTATTTTTAGCTTGGGTTTATTGTATATGGGACATGTTCTTTTGTCTACATTTTGGGTCATGGACCGTAGAGATGTATTTGAATTTTGTAGGACATTAAGAAGGCACAAGGAAAATAGAATGATATAGTGGTCAGGTCAGTTTTTATCATTATTCATGGTAATGGGAAGCAATGTAAACCATAGGATGTAAGCATTGTGAATATCACAGAGGAGAGGCATAAATTAAAGGAGTTGGACACAAAGAAGTGCATTTTGAGGAATATAGTCTTGAACCTGTGTAAGGATCCACCTTCAATAGATTCAAACCAATGTGTATGCAATAATTCAGAGGGGGGACCAAAATAGGAACAAACGATTAATCAATCCAAAGAAAAAATGGAAGTGGTTATATAAAGTTATTAAGAGGAAGTAGTCATTGAGCATGCGTTTGGCTTCAGTTTTTATGTTTTTCAAAATCATACGTATTTTAGGTACTTATTTCAACAATATAATTTTAACTTGTAGAAGTTTTTATAGTAGTGATAAGAATACGAAAATTTTCATAAGAAAATATTTGAGAATTTCCAGTTTATATAAAACAACTTATTATACATTTGTAACTATTTTATGATACCTCACACATATATATCTATGTGTGTGTGGGGGGGGGGGGGGGGGCGGGGGGATTTCAAATTAATAATAAATATTTACAATTATATTATATTATAGATATATGAAATTTAATGAAATTATATTATATAATAGATATAATATATGTGGGGTTTAATGAATGGATATTGATAATACAAAACTAGTCCTAGTGTTTCTCAACGCCATTTTCAGGCTGAAGGAGACTGGTAGTGGGTGGAGAGTTCAAATTGGAGTCCAAGTGAAGCAAAGAAAAGTGAAGTAAGTTTTCCTTGGAGAATCCAATGCAATAAACACATATTACTTATTGAAGCACTTGGAAACATAAAATAAATAAATTATTGAATGTGATTGGCAGTGGTCGTGGGTAGGTGGAAGGAACATACCTGATTTCTTTGCTTTGTTGTCTTTGTTTATGCAAGTAAAGCAAAAGGGAATTCGGAGCGTAGCTTCCAAGAGGGGGATGTTGTTTTCCTGAGACTTCAGCCATATAGGCAATCATCCTTAACGAAGAGTGACTTTGAGAAATCAAAGACATGATATTTTGGACCTTACAAAGATTCACAATGTTTTCCAAGTTTTTTTTCTTTAAAAAGGTGCTTGGATAGCTAATCATTTGTCTTGAAGGGAGTTCAAATTGATACAGCAAGGAGGTCACTTTATCCATCTATAGAGAGATTCGAATTGTTGTGCGTTAGGAGGTCGAATCAAAGTATAATTGTAGGATTCGAATTGTTTTTCCCTCATCAAGCGAGTTGATCTATGGTGAAGTGGTTGAACCTTTGAGCATTAAGGGAGGTCGAGTCCCATCCATTGACGGTTTCATAAATCTAAGGTACCAAGTGTGAATTGTCAGTAATTGAGGAAGAAAATGATTGGTGGTTGATTTAATGAATCTTACATCAATTTTTGTGGGCCGAATTCTTCTAAAAAGAGGCCAAGTTCTTGGGTCCGAATTATTGAAGTTTCAGGAACGTTTATTGCTTGTATTGGAGGAGCTACATTATGTGTTATTTTATTTTAGTTTGTGATCAACACCTCAAGCTTCAAATACAAGTTATACAATGGATGGTTATTGGTCGTTTCCTTTAGGATTTTTAAGAACCTTATTTCTTAGTTCTAGTTATGGATTCCATCTCAATTCTTATTCTTTGACTTATAGGAGTTTTGTAGTAGTGAGTTATGGGCTATTAGAAGAAAAAAAAAAGGTCAATAAAATAAATTAGTAATCAATTAAATAAAGGTGGTAAAATTCACTTTAGAAAAATAATCAATTAAATAAAGGTGGTGAATTCATAGAAAAATAAATTGACCCGTGGTTTTTGCTTACCACACATGGGTTTTGAAGGAGAAAAATGTTAAAAAGAAAGAAAGAGAGAAGAAGACTCTTTTCGAAGGATCTTGAAGATCTATAACTCTCTTCCAAAGCTCTTAAATTGGATTTAAATGTGAAAGAACAAAAACAATGAAATATGTTTGAAAAAATTTAATATTTAAGTCCTAAGAGCTAAGTCAAAAAAGATTGAAAATATTAAATTAAAATGTGTTGGGTTAATCCAATACAGAAAAATACTTTTACACAATTTGTAAGAAAATAAAAATAAAAAAACAAACTTTTTATTATCAATAAAATAAAATTGTAAATGTTACTCTCATCATTATTATTAATCATAATATTTGAAAATAAATATACAATTCATTATTATTAATCATAATCTTAAAAATTCTAATTCTATATGTTTTTCAGATTTTAGGTTGATCTCTCTATGTAACTCTGTTTATAAGGTGATTTCTAAAATTATTGCTAACAGAGTCAAAAAGATTTTGTCCTCATACATTTTTCCAGAGAAATTTGGCTTCCTTCGTGACATTAGGATCCACAACGTCGTCGCCATAGCTCAAGAATTCCATTCAATCAATGTGGGTAAACAACATGCTTGCCTAATGAAAATTGACCTTTTGATGGCGTATGATCAAGTAAATTGGGATTTTCTGCATATAATTAGATTTTCTCACCGACATATAAAGTGGATCATGGCATGTGTATCCTCGGTCTCAATGAAAAAATTAATGACGTGGCAAAGAGTATCAGTCGAAGATCAATGAATTCAGTGTCTGGCATGAAAGATTTTTAATTCTAATTCAAAATTAGAAAATAGAGAGCACAATGCACAAGAGAGCTATGCCCTCCGGGTTAAATTTCAATAGGACTTCCTTTCAGAAAAGGACAGATTATTTAAATGATTTTATCCTTATGCTATGTCCCTGAGAAGGGTTTCTACCCGATGCTTTTACTTCATAGAGCAGCTGGCAAAAATGCGCTCAGTTCGCCACCCGGATCGCCAGCTCATCAGCGAACATCCCAACATCAGCATCAGCAACGGCCCCAACCCTTCCACACCTATGAAATCATGTCAACTCATGATTCGGCCTCAGCGGCCCATTTACTTTTTACTGAATTAGTTCCTTTTAAGTTTCGAGTGGGTTGTTTACTCCACTCCAGCATTTTACTGTTACTAGACTTTTGTTTAATTTCATGTTTTAAAAAAAAGGCCAAGGGCCTGACTATCCATGATGGGAGGCCTTATTCCTCATCATAAGTTTTGTTGTTCTGATAAGGACCTTTAACAGATTTTGGTCATGCGAAGAAGATATTTTCTCAAAAATATCTTCTCGCTGAGATAGGAAGAGGTCTATATAAAAAAGATCGAATGAGAAAAACAGGTTCCAAACTTTCTGAAGAAACTTGCAGTGTGAAGAATTTTGTATGCTTGTCGTGGAATTATCAATACAAATACACAGAGCCCGTGGGGTCTCAGCGAAGAGAAGTTCTACTCATATGTGAGGATTCCAGTCTTGATGTTATATGGTCTGTGTGACTCTTTCTTCGTAATATTGTCTCATTGTTTATTTCACTGTCACCAATTTCCTTATATTATGCTTTGGAATGCGAGTGACTCGCCAGTTTGGGTATGAATTTATCGCTGTTTGGTACTCATGCTTGACTGGTCTATGTCGCTTCAAATATGGCCCATGCATGATATGTTGTTCCGCTTAACACATCATCCGCATTTCCTCCGTATTAAATACCATGGAAGGTTATTTTGCCTGAAATGATTGATATGTATGGATTCTTAGCTTCTAAGCCCATATTATGTTGAAATATGTTTACCGAGTATCATTTCATTAGTAGTTAGTATTCTCCTTTCACCTTCTGCGCGGAAAACACTTTTCCGTTAAAAATACCTATACAGCATTGAGAAACTGGCCCTCCTTGATGAAAGCTGTCTCTAAGTTGTCTAAAGTATATATGTATTGAAGATTCCCTTCTTGCCTCTGCAGAATCTTTATATCTTGCTGAATATGAGAGTATTTTGGTCCCAATTACATTGTAATGCTTTGCACAAATCGGAAAGGTAGAGAGTCCTAAGCTAATAATGAGCCCGAAATATAATTTATACTCTTTACTGGTTAAGATGTCCTAGGCACTGGTCTTTGGCAACTCAAGGCTGTCTCTAGGAGCTACAACAGATTCCATCTCAATTCTTATTCTTTGACTTATAGGAGTTTTGTAGTAGTGAGTTATGGGCTATTACAAGAAAAAAAAAGGTCAATAAAATAAATTAGTAATCAATTAAATAAAGGTGGTAAAATTCACTTTAGAAAAATAATCAATTAAATAAAGGTGGTGAATTCATAGAAAAATAAATTGACCCGTGGTTTTTGCTTACCACACATGGGTTTTGAAGGAGAAAAATGTTAAAAAGAGAGAGAGAAGAATACTCTTTTTGAAGGATCTTGAAAGATCTATGTCTCTTCCAAAGCTCTGCATCAGTTAAATGTGAAAAGAACAAAAACAATGAAATATGTTTGAAAAATTTAATATTTAAGTCTAAGAGCTAAATCCAAAAAGATTGAAAATATTAAATTAAAATGTGTTGGGTTAATCCACGACCAAAGAAAAAGGTTAAGTCAGCAAAGAAACTTGAATTTGAGGGTGAGAATGGAGCCTTTATATTTCAAGCAAGGAAACCTTTAACTAGGCATGATAAGAAGCTCAAGGAAGGCAACAAGGAGGTCCAAGAAACTATTGAAACAACCAAAGTCCCTGAAGAAGTGGTTGATCTCTCATCACCAACAGTAGAGCATGCAGCAAGTAGAACAATGAAGGGAAAAGAATAAATCACAGAGTGTCAACATCTTGAGAAGAAATTGAGGTAAGCAAACCAAGAGATTGCTATGATGAGAAAGAGGGCCAGAAAGCATAGTATTTAGAAAACAAAGTTCAAAAGAATGAAGGCAGTATGGGAAGGCCAAACTGGTTCTAGGTCTGAAATTCCAAGCAGTCCAGAACAATTTTACACATGGACAGTTCAAGCCATCAAGGAAGCAAAATTTTCAGAGTAATCAATACTCACTTGAGAGTTAGTAATAAAAGTCTTAGAGACCAAGTGGAGGACTTGGAGCAGCAGCTGAAATTGACTCAGGATGAGCTAAAAAACAAAGGTGCAGAATGACAAATCATTAAAAAGTCAAAAGCTAAATCAAGTGAAAAATTAAGAATGAACCTCATGAAAATTGTGTTTTCCAGTTCATATAACTTTTTGTTTTGATGAAACCAGTGGTATTTTGAAGTTTTGGCACATTTTTGGTTTAAATTTTGAAGAAATCTGGGCAAAACTGCTCACTCAACAGTTTCGAAGTGAAAACAGTGCAAAAAGAGTGAAAATCCCTACGAAACTGCTGTAGTAGTTTTTTTCACCCTTTCTCATAAATTTTTGAAGAGAAAATGTGTGGATTATGACCCGAAATTGCTAGGGAAGTTGTGTTAAGTGATAATGAAGATAAATATGGAAGAAAGAAGCCAAAATTTTGAAGGTAAGAGGGTAAAAAAGCTGCGCTACGAAAAGCGCTACGAAACTGTGTTGCTTTCGTAGCGCAGGTCTACTTCAACAATTTTGAACAATTTGATGGTGGTCTTGGACAACTAGCTCTTAAGAATGATTTTTGGCAGACATTACTTCAGTTTCTAACAACAAATAACCTCGAAGTGAGGGGTTCATGATGGTCAGAGTGACTCAAGAATATAAATAATCCTATGCCTAGAAAACAGGGGAAAGTTTCCTACTTTGATGGAGAACAATGTTCTGGTCATAAAGTGTTGAAGCTTACCATCTGGATTTGACCTTATGGGAATACAATTGGAAAATGATGTAATCTAGTTTATATAAGGTTGTTATGAGTAGAGTTAAGGAGTTTGAATCCTATTTGTAATAGGACTGTTCATTAGGTTTGCAGCTGTCATTTTGTAATAAATACCATGTCATATGGTTAGGCAAGGTGTTAAAAGTTAGGAATTCGATGTATCTAGCTTAGGATAAGGTTATATTATGATGTAGATGATCTATAAAAGATCAAGAAGTCGAATATGCATAGGTTGGACATTTTTAGCAAAAGACTATGTTTATTGTAAGTGACTGGTTTTCAGCTTAATACAGAGGTTTCTACTTAGCCAACTTGAGATTCATAAAAGGTTCTAGTGTGTTCTTATTCTAATTGCATCTTTTTATTATCCTATTGTAGTGGTGTTTTCTTATGTTACTCAGAATTCACCATTGATGCTCTGACTTCCTTCATAGACAAACTGACTGTGTGTTTTAGAGTTTCACATGTGTGTTTTAGAGTTTCACATGTGTATCTCTGGACTAGAACTCTGATATGCCTTGACTTCCATGCTTAGTAGATTGTTTGGTTTTACTGAAGCTATTTTGACTCCATAAGCCCAACGTGCACTTGCTAATGTGATTTACAACCAATATCTATCATTTATCTGCTTATTACCCCACATAGAGTTAGTCATCTATATTTCTATCAAAAATCATTAACCCTTGAGAGAGCTCTCTCAGGTTGAGGAGGCTAAGCCTCAATCAAAATATTGGTTTGAAACAGTTACATGAGATTGATTTGATTAGCAACCTATCAGGTCTAATTTTGTGATAACAGAGGAAAGAAGTCATCCTTTCAAGGAGGTTTCTCCTCACTCATCTTGTATAAATAGAGAGCCCGAGTAGTCCATTAGGTAGTCAAAAGCTAGTAGTAGTCGAGGTAGAGGAAGCAGTAGGAGCTTAAGAACTTAGGATATTTTCAATGATGCAAATTTTCATGTACAATTAATTTAGTAATTAATGAAAGACATCTTTGGTTCTTAGATTGTTGCTCCTTCAAGGATATGAGATTCATTGGGTTATATCCCACCTTAGTTTCTCAAGACCCCTTATGTATTATCACATTTTATGCACCTCTTCATTCCTGTAAATTTTATTCCAAAGCTTCTTCTTTTTTATGCAGGGTTAATTAGTTTATTTTTGAACAACTTTTCATTGCATAGTGGTTGAGTACTATATGGTAGCTTTAGGAGTGGTTATATTTTTTGTTTAGCATCTCTTTTCATGCATTAAGTTCACTTCGGTATTTGATCTCTAATGTTTTTTTATCATTTATGTGTGATATAATTGTAGGGTCCCTATTTTAGGCCACATCCTTAGCGCATTTTCCTACTCAATGGATTGTCTTTTGTAGCAAAACATGGACTCCTATAATAGTTTACATTTTGCATTCAAAACTCATATAAAATTGCATCCAACTCGTGGTTAATCTTCTTTGATGTGTTACAACATCCCTGGTACCCTATAGATGAAATTTAGAAATCAAGAACCCAAGTAGATCCTTTGACCCAATTTGTTGTAGAAAGTTTCATTTTTTTTCCTGCAAAATTAAGGTTTGATATTCACATGCTTTATTTCAGTTGTGAGTTTTATTTTTCCAAATAGAAAAATATATATATGCTTTTATTCCCTCATAGTTAAGGTGGTTTGTTTCCTTTTCATGTAGATATCATAGATTTACTTATTTCTTTTAATTTCTAGCAATTTCGAATATTGCATGTGGCATGCGATAGTTAGAGTGGTATCTCTGTAACTAGATGTCATCTCAGTGTTTTCATAGAAATCAGAAAATATAAGTAAATTTTGCACACATAGTGCCGACACCTCTTAAATTTGTACAAACCCTAGGTTGTCAATTAACGTTGAGGCCCTTGGGAGTTGCAATACTCTTGCTTTAATACTGAGGGCCATCACTTTCTAGTGTCGTTTTTGAGGAGGTGTCAAAGTATGCATTGACTTCTTCCCTAGTTGATTTACTCTTTCACTATTTTCACTTTATGCAAAAAAAAAAAACAAAATATGCAATAGGAATTCTTCATTCCAAAAAAAGAAAATTCCATTGAATTAGCATTTCTGAATCAATTTTTTTTGAAAACCAGAAAAGTACATTTCTTTCTTTATGCCTCAAAGAGTTAGGGATAACACATGAAAGTTCTTATAAAAAACCCCCCACTTCCACAAGCAACTAGCCTTCCTTTATTGACTGTGGGCCTCCTACCCTATCCATAGGGGATATTGAGGCTTGTTTAGGTGAGCAAGCAAGGATCTTTGATGAGCTTGTAGAAGGATAAAATCCTTCACAACCCACCAATAACATGGTTGAAAATAGGAAAATTCAAGTTCTCACATTCCTTATTAAAGAAACAAATGGAGAAGCAAAAATGAGGAACATCAATCCATCTGTCCTTCAACACCTCTATGGGCTAACTACTAAATATCTTGGCACTTTTATGTTGGAGTTTACCATAGTTTATAGAACTTATGATTACACAAAAGATGAATAAAATCTCAAAATTTTCCCTTCCACTCTTAAGGATGCAACTCTTTATTAGTTTAGGAGCCTAGAAGGGATAACATCACTTCATGGGAGAAGATGAAACAAGATTTTAATACCAAGTACAAGCATTATTGTAGAGTAAGAGACACCATAGATGAGATATTTAGAATGACTCAAGGAGTATATCTCTAGAGAATTTCGAGGAAATATTTGAGTTGAGTTATAGAAGAGCACACAACTGTGAATCTATATCCAAATTCCTTGTAATTATTTTTACAATGAGGAGTTAGAGAAGAGTTTATGGAAATTCTCAATACTTTGGCCAACGGACACATTTATTGGCTCAACTATGATGACATCTAAACAATATTCAAAAATCATTCTAGAGCTGCTAGAAATTGCATCATGTTCTGGTTCACAATGAAGTGACATCATAGTTCACTTGCTCAAAAAATTATGATTTGCATTGGTATCCACCAATGTAGCAACCTTCATTACTTTGATCTTCACATTTATGAAGCGAAGCCCTAAAATATCCTCATTTTACCAAGGTTGTTCATCCTTATCCTTATACACAAAACCCTCCAATTTGTTAATCAACAGTTCCAACACTTCCTGTAAGAATCGCTAGGCCAAAATGATCTCCCTTGAAACTGTAGCTTTTCGTTTGGTAAAGATAAGATCTTATCTTTTCCAACCAAACACACTAACCTACCTTTTGATGGGAATTTATTTGAAATTTGGTTTTGATTGAAAAATAAACATGCAACGCATTTAATTATTTTCTTTGGTTGTGTTAATTATGCAACCATTCAATATGAGTGGAGTTGAGCACCTTCTCATCTAACCACACTATCCTATATCACCAATGTTTAACTATCTCATCTAGACCCTGGCTTCCTTGCTTGGTGTTACTTGGTGCTACAACAATTCCACCAACCATGCCATATTTACCTACAACATAGTATCCTTGACATATGATTTTGTGAGAAATGGAAGTGCTAATTTGCTTTCCTCTCCTTGTAAGCACATTGGGTAACTTTGTTGTTTCAACAACTTATTGCTAGTCATTCAATGTGTTATTCTCAATGTGTTTTCATATCTGTCCTTGGTTGCACTCATCAAAAATACTTTCCATGGTACCACCATTTTCACAGCATATGGTGAATGTGGCTCTTACATATTACTCTAAAATATTTGACCCAAATTTGGTAGGAGTCCCCAACTCATTCAACCATGTCATCTTCGTTGGAGAGTATTGTACGAAGTGTTATCCTAAGCATAAACAAAATCTAACCAATTCACTAACTTCCTCAATTGGACATGGTCATTTAGAGGTGGAAATTTTATTAGCTTGGTCATCTCTTATCATGTTTCCAATACGGACTTGGCACACCCAATCTTCCCATCACTATTGGTAATGGAGCACTACAGCTCATTTTGTCTCATTGGTATTCACAATATGAAACCATGTGAGTCCAAAATACACCTCACATTATTTCTATTTCAATATTAAGAACATCCAACAACATAACGCTTAGCCTAATGCATAGCCAATCATTCCATATGATCATTCATAGCACACAATGAGTAATATACAACAAAAATGAAGACAAGTAAACTTATACACAACCAAGCAACCCAAACTACATTATCACGTGTTCACATTAGAGAAATTTTGAGGTCTAAAATGGGCCTCAAAACAAAAATGTACAACCAAAATAAAATTTATAAGAACCAATAGTATTCAAGATGATGATGTCAACCATGGGGGATTGTTCACTATTTTTGGAGTAGAAAAGTAAAACTATAAAAAAATAAAAAATAAACTACTTTTTCAACTTCTCCCTATGTTTTTACTGCAATTGCAATTACACTTTTTCATGTATTTATCATTTTTGTGTAGAATGTTCCATCGAAAGTATGCAACATGGTACTTCTTGGATGAGGAATTAAATTCTGCATCCAATGAGTGCTCCCACTCGAAATTTAAGTAAAACCGTAAGGAGATAAGTTGAAAAATAGTTTTTTTTCCCTAAAACAATTGATGATGTAATCTAATCTTATTTTAAAATTTCCATTATAACTTTATAATATTCCTTACGAGGCCCATTTTAGACCTCAAAGTTTCTTTAATGTGTTACAATGTGTTAAAATAGGTGGAGCCCTAAGCTTTTATGGAAATTGAAAATTCATAAGAGCACATAGCTCATACGAAATCATATCAAAAACTTCTCACACACCATGTTGTCATCATAACTTGTTATTGATTGAACTTATCTTGTTGCAGGTTTGTTGCAGTGTAGAATTGTGCCACACTTCATGTGACAGCCTACTTGGTCCTGGCACACTTTGGGAAATTTTGTTTCACTCTTCCATGACCTCATCTCTTTGACTTGCACCAACACTTGTGTTGTGTTGTGATTGATGTTTGAATTCATTAACAAGAAATATCCCACCACATACATAAATACATACCTACATACATACATACATACATACATATATGTATGTATGTATGTATATGAGACCATTACACATTGCAATGCTCCTTATGGAACGATCCAATGATGCCACATAGTAATACGCATCCACAAACCAAGTTAACTTGACCCAACTTCCATGCATGCACCAAGAACTTGATGAGAAGACCCATGTGGAATACCACACATGCTACAATAGCTCCTACATATCATTTCAAATTGGTGTTGACCTATGTGCCGCTTGTTTCATTATAATGCCACCTAGTACATCATGCAAAGTCATTCCACCATTTTCCCAATGCCTTATGTGCCACATGCCAAGTACACCTACATACATAAATTGTGTGATTTGCTTTTATACAACCCTTTTGGAACATCACACACCCAAGGCGATGGGCCTCCCAGTTAGGTAAAACATAAGTCCTATCTAACCTTTCTTAGGCACACAAAGGCTATGTTAGACCTTTCCTTTTGCACTTAATAATGTTTTCTTAGCTTAAATACGTTCTTATGAGGGTTAGAGAGATTTATCATGGTTTATGTTTCTAATGTGCTTATGATGCATGATATTGAGGATATTTGGCACAAATCAGGAGGATATCCAATCAGAGAGGTTTATGGGACCTATCTGTTGTTGCAGGAAGATCAAACTTGGCTAGCTTGAAGCACTAATTACTCCTCCCTGTAGTTGTGATGTCACTCAGGGAGCATGATTGTATTTTTTCGTATTTTTGGAGGGAAAGAAGTCCTCATTTCAAGGAGGTTTCCCCTCACTCACCTTGTATAAATATATGGGTTGAGTATCCTATTAGGTTGTCAAAAGCTAGTAGTAGTCGAGTTAGAGGAAGTAGTAGGAGCTTAAGAGCTTAGAAAATTTTCAGTGCTGCAACTTTTGATGTATAAGTACTTTCCTGATTAATGGAAGAAATATTTAGTTCTTATACTGTTGTTCTTTTAGGGATATGAGATTCCTTGGGATAGGGACCACCTCAGTTTCTCAAGACCCCTTTTGTATTATAACACTTCTTCATTTCTACAAATTTTATTCCTCAGTATTATTTTTATATAGGAAGGGGACTAATCATCTACTACAACTATGGCTAACATGGACATATGGATAGATATTATTATAATCCATGTGAAAAATACATCTATTGTCTATATTTTAACCATGTGACAAAGGAATATCCTCAACTACTTACAAAAATCCAAGAGAATAAAGGGTAGAACCTGCAAAAGGAGACAACAGAGTTGTGAAACAATCAATCACAAGTACAAGTTTTTACACGTGGAGGGACTAAGATTGGAGCAGATGTTTCCAAGAAAACCAATACCAACCAATAGTGAGTACATAAACCTACAAAACCACCTCCAAATTTCAGCCCTTGGAAGGAGAAGGAAATCAATAAATAGACACATAGAGGCATGTTTGTGACAAAATGGGATGCCCCCGAAGATTGTCCAGTATACCATATTCCCTGGCTCTATGTTAAAACCATTGTAGATGGTTCAAAAAGAGAAAATAAATTGATTAGATCCTTCTTGAAGAGTTTCTTGGAGTTTATGTAGGATGATGGAGGTCTACAAAAGTTGCGCAAGATGATTGACTAATGCATGAAGGAGTCAAAGAAGGTAATAGTGCAAATACCTAGACATGCAGTTAATAAGGTTGTGCGCAAGAAGTGATCCAACAAATAGATCTAGTTTGGTGCGCAAATAGGGGCTTATGATATGGATAATACTATTCTTGATTTAGTTTTTGATGTCAATATTCTTCCAAAGAATACGTGGGAGATCATGGAGAGACACATCGATTTTGTCCTATGCGCCTACATGCATCTATAGCTCAAAATATGGTTACCTCTCCATTTCACAATAGAAAACTACTCACCCACCTCCTTGGTGGGTTAAAAATCTCTAGAAACAAAATTTCCCTCAAAAAAAGGAACTCTTTATGTGGTTGCTCCTTAAGAATAAGGCCCCAACCTAGGAAATTCTTCAGAAAGGATCCTTTTTTGGGCCAATAGATGTTCACTCTATTTGGAAGATGCACAAAATATCACCCATATCTTCATAAAATGTACTTTCACACTAAGCATCTTGAAATATATTTAGAAATCCATTGGAACAACCGATACTTGGAAAGGGAACTTCGTGGATGAATTCCTAAAAGACTAGTTTGGCAAGAATCCCCCTAATAACATAAAATCTCCCCCCCAATTGTTTGTTGGGGCATATGACTTACAAGAAATAACTCTATATTTTAAAATCAAGGACAAATCTATATTAGAGTGGAAATGAACAATCTATCCTTCCAGACGTCTTTTCTGATATATCAACCTGTTATGAGAATTTGGAATAGTTTCAAAGTTAAAATTATAAAAGGAAAAATATGGGATTTGATCAATGAAGCGTCACAATTTTTTTTTTTTTTTTCTTCTGTGGCTTAGGAGGCATTATCTATATTACATATTCTCGTTTCTTATCCTCCTCTTACAATTTGGAATACTTTAAATAATTTTGTTCAACTATTTTCTCTTAAATTACTATTGGAGTTAGTTGATTTCCCGCAGATCTTTGTGCTAAATATATCTGGAGATACCATAGTTGTTATAAAATGGATTCAAGGTACAACTAAAATGAAAAACTATACCTTCCTTCCATTATATCAAAATTTTATCCAATTAAAAAGAAATTTTTTCTCACATATGCTTCACACATATCTACAGGGAACAAAACAAAACAATTGATCAGATTTCGAAGAGAGGACTGACACTAGATCAAGAACAGTGAAAAAATCAATGAATGGAATGAAAAATCTATCAACCATCACCAAATATGCCCGTAAGCATAATTAATGAAGTCAGAAATCCTTATTGCAACATACCTTCACATTGGTACACCAACATCTTACTTGGCTGCAAGCATACTTTTTGAGTGCTATACAAATGTTTTTTCTCTTGCTGAAGCTTACATCTTTTTTTCTTTTGTATGGAAGACATGGCACTGACAAGTACAAATTTATTAGAATTGGTTTGTATTACCTCAAAATATCATATTACGACAATCCATCCTTCATAAATAAACACAATGCTTCATAATATATGTACTAACTTCGTGGTCTTAGATTCTAGGATTGTTCATGGGATTTTCCTTTCTTCATTTTCTCTTGCGGACATAAATCCATTCTGAAGAGTTACCAGGACCATATGTATATGAGAAAATGGCATCATTTCTTTGAGACAATTCCATTGGTGATGGTTCTATCATATTTTTTTTTCCTTGTTTCTATTTGAGTGATCTAATTCGTGGGAACGTTTGTCCCCACTTTTCTACGGAGCCAAACTTATGGTTGAATATCTTGCATTTTTAGTCAAACGATGGCCTTCCTCTGTTGAAGCTGAAGGAATTGATTTGGCAATAGATGTTTGTTGTTTTGTGTTGTGACACTTAGGAGCCGAAGTAGTATTGGATACTTAGGTTCTATTTAGATGTTGTCATCCATGACTCTTCTACTTAGCATCTGAGTATGGATACATCTCTTGCAAAAATGGTAGGAATTCTAGAGATGACAAGGTTGTTGACCTGTACTGCATTAGAAGGCAGTGTTTTCATAGCCCACTGGTTGCAAATAAACATTATACCTCAATTTAAGAAGAATTTTATCTAGCAACAATTTACTTAGGTACACTTTGACACATATGCAAAAAAATGCAACAGTTCCTTTCGTAATACTTTCTGTGTCTAATTTGATTAAGCGACCTAATAAATTTCCCACATTAGCTAAGATATCAGGTTGTGTCAAATGAATGGGAAAGGTAGGAAGCCTTACCTAGACTGGAGTTTTTAGAGTCGTAATAAAAAGATGACTAAAATAAAAAACCAAG
Source organism: Pinus albicaulis (assembly GCA_034641835.2). Lineage (NCBI taxonomy): Eukaryota > Viridiplantae > Streptophyta > Pinopsida > Pinales > Pinaceae > Pinus > Pinus albicaulis. The sequence continues at coordinate 1,513,284,315 of CM076575.1, read as the reverse complement.
GTTGAAATGAGAGACCAAAAGGGCCCTAGAACCAAGATCCCTAATAAAAAACCTTATGCTAGTCCTCTATATTTCTGGAGAGAAAAATAAAAAATCCTTTTGAGAAAAAATGCACCTTTGAACTCTGAGACCAATTTTGGTGCACCCAATCACGTAAAGTAGATGTTGATGGACACAAACCATTAAAACAAAAAAATAATCACATTTCATTCATAACATGTAGGTAAAAAGGTGGATATAAGGTTATCCACTTTAAAATATGGGGTTACTTCTTACTGATCCATAAAAAATGTGGGCCCTGATAGATTTTTGGGGTTCGTAGGTAAATACCTAGCTTTATTACATCCTTATAGGATTTGGGTTAGGAGGAGGAGGACACACCCCAACCTTTGGATCCACCTCATAATATTGATACTAGATAAATTGAGGTATCATTGGCTATGTCAAACTCACTAAGGGATTTCATATCCTGAAGTTTCCTACCTCCATTAAGGAGTCAAATACTATCATATTAGATTCTCGTCGAATATTGTATCTTGTCTGTGAGTGAGGAGACAGTATCAATGTCTTTGACATACAAATAGAAGGACCCCCCTGAGAATTGAATCAAAAATACCGTGTAATCATCCAGATCTAGGGTAATAACCTCATCATGGATCTAACAAGAACCTTATACTAGAAAAATTTCCCCTTGTTTTCCAGATCTTGAGTCAAATATGGTTTCTGCAGATCCTCCTCTAGAAGTGAACTAACACCCTTTGATATTATTAACACTGCTAGGACCAGCTATAGACCTAGGGAAAAAGGGGATTCAACTTGATATACAGATTTAGGGTTTTGAAAAACAGAAAATCATCCAAGACTTAGAATCTTTGAAAGCTCGGTGATCAACATCTCATTCATGTAAGAACATCTCTAAGGGCCAGAGCTACCATCTGAGTCGAGAGATTTAAACTCAAGTGTGTCGAAGAGGCTAGTTTGTTAAAAAAATTGTTTCATCTCTGAAACCCATCCCTTTGGTCTTCTTAGAGCCACCATTGTCATTTTCCTGAGCATTTTTCCAACCAAGGCTTCCAGGAACTAATAACTCAACCCACATCTAAAGAAATCATGAGAACCAACTAGAAAACAATCAATGGAAATAAATTGACAACACCATGGCTATCTGGAAATGGAAAGGCTAGGAAAATATGCATGCATACAACATGCATGCTAAAACAAGTGAGGAAAACATACATGCAACTCGGTACCTGCAATCAATTCCCACTGTAGTTGTTAATCTCGATGCCCACTTGCGCTTTCCTCCTCTTCCTTTTCCTTCTTGCTCCAAATAACCAAGTATCCACACTCTCAAAGAGTGCCCCAAGACAAATCTAAGTATCCAAGAGTATGAGAGAGAGAGAGAGAGTAATGAGAGAGCTCAAAAAATGCAATGACAAAAGCTTGAGCCAAAATATTAGCAGCTGATCCTAAAAATCATTTTTTTTATGAGGCCTTTGTTTTCTTCATTTTCCATTATTTACCTTCATTTTCCTCCTCACATGAAACCTATGACCTTTCACCTTCCTTTTCTCCTAATTTTCATTATTTTCATAAATAAAATGTCAATTAATGCATCATGCCTTTCTAAAGCCTTATCCATTTCCTTTAGCCATAATAACCAAAATGAACACGTGTTAGGATGTTTTTCCCACCATTCAGCTTGGAATATGTGTCCTGTCAACCATGGTTATTATTTTTGTCTTTATTAACTTTTATTACATGGAATTTTCACCAGGGTTGTTACAGAATCCTCACACTTGGCGGAACACCGTACTCGGTGTTCAATGACACCTACAAACCAACAAAATGCTAAAAATAAAACATACTAATTATGAAGTTTTACAACATAGCTTGTGCGGCAGTATTTACAATGACCATCTGCTAAAATATGACAAGCATACTGTTGACTGGAGCTTTATAACAGAACTCATTACGATATTTACAATAATATACACATATACACATTTTCTCAACCAAAAAATAGAAGTATACAATGACTGCGTAGAAATTATATAACTTATGTGTTATATATCCAAGATTCTCTTGATCACACACTATTTTAACTTCATGCACAATACAAAATCTATTCCACTATTGATCATCACATGCGGAAATTAATTCAATTGCAATGCACACATGAAACCATAAAAATTCATACACATTAACATAACTGTTTAACTGGAAAGCCTGAAGCTAAAAACCCCAACTCACTGTATATAATATATGTCATAGAGATCATGTAACAATCCTCATACAAAGTTGATCATATCAAGCTCTCAGTACAATAAAATCGCTACACACTAATCAGGCCCGATCTTGCAAATCCATGCCTTAGATCTCTTACACCTTGCTTTTGCCTCTCTTTAACGCCAATCCTCTTTTGAAGAAATGCTATGAATGAGTTGAGATTTGCGGCCTTCTCCTTGCATTACTCATTGGCATCTCCCGCGAGTGTTGGATGCAATCCAATGCATCACCTATAGTCACAAGTGATAGTCACTTTCTCTTTCACCTATCTCTCCTTTGGTCTCACTGGCCCCGGCTCCATGCTGCCCAGTTAAGCGTGTATTCTTCCAATTGATTAATGAGTTATTATTTAGTGAATTAATTATTAATTAATTCACACACTCTCACTAGTGTATCAATCAGTTAGACTAGATACAACTAGCTCAACTGTGTCTAACTGAGTTAAATTGAACACAACTCCACCAACTACTTCTATAACTCCACCAAAATCTGTCACATGAGTTCTGACTGAAGTCCTCCATGCATTAGCTCCAGTAAACCCTCAGGAATAGCGTAATTCCTTCTGTCAGCTGCTGTGCCACATCTGTGCACTTAACTGAAGTTCTCCAAGAGAATAAGATAATGTTTAGAGTCCAAATATTATTAAGAGCTAATAATATTAGAGCATATCTATTTTGAAGTAAGCAATCTAAAAATAGATTCCGCTAATATGTCTAAAAATAGAAGCCATCTATTTTTCCAACAGGAAACCAACCATCCACAAATAACATCTTGCAACTCATAGAATATGATCGACATGTCTAAAAATAGACATACACCTAAAAATAGCCTGCGGGCCCCACTTAGTAAAGGTGCTTACTTTTCACTAAGCTCATCATCTTGTTGAATCTCAACACTCCCTCTCAACAAGATAGGGATTATCCTTCACCCCGATCCTACCTCTATGGTATTCGAATTTTCTCATGCCGAGCGCCTTAGTCAGAATATCTGCATCCTGATCTTCCATAGGAATGTACTAAAGCAACATGATCTTCCATTGCACACAATCTCTGATATGATGATACCGGATATCAATATGTTTAGATCTATCATGAAACACAGGATTAATCGAGAGTTTAATGCAACTCTGATTATCACAATGTATCACGAGTAGGTTGAAAGTGTGAACCGACTTGACCTAAACCCAACCGGGATCTTCCTCATCCATATAGCCTCGCATGCAACCAAAATTGTTGCCATGTACTCGGCCTCCGCTGAAATGAGTGCAACGGATCTCTGTTTCCTGCTGTACCAAGAAACTGCTATAGACCCGATACTGAAAATCCCTCTAGATATGCTCTTTCTATCCGTTGGGCTCCCTACCCAATCTGTATCCATGAAGCCATGCGGCTTCAACTCATCTGAATGTCTATACCAAAGTCCATATCCCGATGTGCCCCTAAGATACCTCAGGACATGCTTTCCTGCCTTCCAAAAGAGCTTGGTAGGCTTAACCATAGCTTGTGAAAGCTAGTTAACAGTGTAGCATATGTCAGGGAGTGTTTTGACTAGATACATGAGCGAACCCACCAACTGTCGATAAACAGTGGTATCCACTACCTCTGCCGATGTAGCATCCTCTTTCCTCCAACCACCAGGAAGAGGAGTGTCAATAGGCTTGCATCCTTGCATGTTGAACTTCTCCAGTATCTCCTGGGCATACTTTCCTTGAGACACAAACAGTCCACCCTTCTGCTGCCAAATTTCCAATCCCAGGAAATAATGAAGGAGGCCCAAGTCCTTCATCTCAAACTTCTTTGCAAGATCTGCCTTGCATGAGTGTATCAACAGTTCATCACATGTTAGTGTCAAATCATCTACATAAAGTACAATGATTAGCAACTTACCCTCCAGCACAATCTGGTATAGGTTTGGATCCGCCTCACTCTTGGTGAAACCAAGTCCAGTGAACTAACTGTCTATCAGTGTGTACCAAGCATGAGGTGCTTGTTTCAGCCCATACAATGCTCTTTTGAGCTTGCACACATGCGACTTCCTTCTTGGGAAGTTCCCCAGAATCCTTCGATGCTGCTCTGTGTACCTCCTCCTTATTAACTCCATTGAGGAACGGTCTTCACATCCATCGATGAATGTGCCAACCCATAAATATTTGAGAGGAAGCAGGATAAGATCATATGGAAGAATACGTTGTGGTGCAAAGGTTTCTTCATATTGAATCCCTACGATGCCTTGAGAAGCCCAGACAACAAATCTGCATATCGCCTTCGATGCTCCCGTCAGCAGCTTGCTTCACTTTGTAGATCCATCTCGAACCTACCATTGATTTCCCTTCCAGCCTTGGGACAACCTCCCATGCACTGTTTCTGACAATCGAATCATACTCTTCCACCATGGCATCTACCCATGCGGGATCCTCCACAGCTTCTGTTAGCCACCTATAAAATTTGTTATAAGAAAAAGGTGGCTAAAACTTTTGGAGCCTTCAAGGAACAAATTTTATTGCTAAAAAGTGTTGGCTCTTGAAGACTCTTGAAGGCCTCATGCCTCTGTCCAAATCTTCACTGTTTTTCTTGTCTTGAAAAAACTCTGAAAATCCTGCTGATTCCCAAGGAAGAATACTGCTGCAAGCACCATTGTCCTTTTCCCCCTTATTCCAACACTAACCTCATCTTTGCTTTTCTTCTCCCATGAAATCCTTCAGTTTCATGTTTTCTCCCCTTTTCCCTTCATCAAAACCCCTTTGATAAGGTCTAAGACCCTTTCTTATCCTTATCGAAACCCACCAACCCCTTTGAAAAACATTGAAAAATGCCTAAAAAACACATTTTCATATTATGGACTTAAGCCCCCTTGGGCTAAGTCTTTAGCCCTCCCTTCCATACGCCCTGGTGCTGGAACCGAGTGCCAGCCTTCCAAGCGCTTATCGCGTTGCCCAATTGCGATTAGCCCCTCCTTTTTAACCCTCGGTCATATGTTTCTCCATGCACCCAAAGGCCCCGCAATTGGGCGCCAAGACATTTTGAATATTAATTATGTCCACCCAAAGTTTAAAACCTTTGGTTATATATTAAATCCATCGGCTTTTATTATATTATAGATTTTCCGCCGGTCCAAAGTTCAAGGCGATCTCAACCGTCGATCTGATCCACAGATCGATGGCGCGCAATCCATCGCCCAGTGGTCCCCGCCATCCACTCGCCGTTGCAAAACCACGCAGTACCCATCGCACCGCCTTCAAGTGGAGGGCGGTTTTTTCCTGATTGACAACGATTCCATACACCGCCCAACACGTGTCTTGAGCACTATTCAGAAAACTGCCGCTCATCGCACGTTAAAGATCGGACGTGATATTGACATCCACTGTCTGATCTGAGGCTGCTCATCGGACGGTGATCACTCTCCGAAGATGCCCCTGTGATAACCAGGCTACGACGTGGCGTTTAAAGGATCTCCGCCGTCGATCTGATTTGCAGATCGACGGCCCATATTTCATCGTCGGTCCCCTCGTCCACAACAGTGCCGGTGGTCCCAGTGCCACATCAACATCCATGCGGCAGATTTCTATTGGGGTGGGTCTCCGTGGTTTCTCATCCAGTCAGCAAATATGGACCCAGGAACTTTACTTAGCATGGTTTAATTAAATTTTGAAGTCTGGGTGTGTTTTTAAGGTTTATTGGCGCCTGTTTCTCCACCATTGATCGTGTGGGCCGATCTCATTCGACGGCCCACGATCATCTCGAACCCCAAACCTAGGTTTTAACCCATTTCTCCCATTTTTTCAAAAAATGACTCCTCCGCTTTGACTTTTTGCCTCCGTTCCTGATCGTCGATCTCTGCGTGATCGACGGCTCCGATTTAACTTATCCCTTTTTATTTTTGACCCCTTTTTGATCAATCTCGACTGTTGGATGATGCCATCCAATGGCCATGCTCTCCCCACATGTCCTCCCGTAGCAATAAAACCATACATGCAGGATTTTTTAATATTTTTTGTATTGTGCAGGGTTCCAAGTAATTTTTTCCGCTATGCCCGAAGAAAATTCAAAGGCAGAGGGTGACGATCCTTTTGCCTTCGATTCACCAAAGAAAATCAATCGCGGGGTTAAACTTCACGTTTCATCGATGTTTCACGAGGCATTGATGCCATATCACCCCTGCGCAACCCTGCATACCAGCAAAACACAGTAAATCAAGCACAGTCAGAGAGTATCAGTGTCGAAGACAAAAATGTACCAGGACAGAAGATTGAAGACAGATTTACGGGGATCACGGCTAAGAATGATTATCAAAACCATAACCCCCAATTAAAACACAGTTAAAGTGAAGGTCAAAAAGGTTTATCAGTCAGAAAGCTTCTACCGCCACAGCTGAGGCAAATTGATCCCTCTATCTACCACGATGCCACCTGTGCCTCAAAGCATTCATATCCGAGGCCGGAGTTATTGATCAGGATCAGATATTTGTCTCGAAGCACGGCCAGAGAGTGAAATCTGCAAACAAAATTAATGACAAAACATCAGCAGAGTTACTTTGACACCACACAGAGCCTCAAAGGTCAAAAAGAGCTCCCACCGAGCTTAAATCTTTATGTAAAACATTTAATACAGAAGACACCTATGTAAGTTTCTTCATCGAGCCCCCCCAAGGGCCGAGGGACCATTAAGTCTGTATTAATTGTCTTTAGAGATCTTCTAACAGATCTCACCTCCTCATTCTTCTATAAATACTACTGCAAAAGATGAGAGAGGGGTTGGTTGAGTTGGTTGTTGAACTTTGAAATGTAATTGAGCTTGAGACTTCTATCTGTAAATAGTGTTCACTGGCCCTTAAAGCTCTGTTTGCGTTTAGATTAGTTAGGTTGAATAGTGAAGATGATTTCCGAACTGAAACATTGGACTTGAAGAATGTAACTGGTTTGACATCAATAACAAGCTGTTTCTTGGGATCCTGGTCTATATCATTGGTGAAGTGCCCCTTTCTTCATTATTGTTTTTCCTTCTATGTATTTCATATTGTTCACTATTATCTGATAAAGAACAACATTTATAGAGGTAGGATTTACTGTTTACCAGTACCCTTCTCTCACTGATAAGCTTTATCTCAATGTTGTCCTCCAATTTTTTTATTTAAGAATGATTCAATACAGTTTAAGCAGTTAGGAATGTTTGCATTCCCTCGTCCTACTGTTTGCTTCAAACATTGTTCTTGAAAGTTATTTTCACATTTGCTTATTAAAGTTAGACTAGAAAAGTGTTGGTTTTCCCTGTTTCTAGTTTCTATTCTCCAAAGGCAGGTTCTGAAGGTTTCCCTTGGTGTTGACTGAAAACAGACTAGGTTTAAAAGTACCTTATCTGATCTTAAGTTACACTTTTTCCTCTCTTATATGTTTTCATATTTTCTGAAGGTAATTATGAGGATTACTGGATTGTTTGTCAATTAAGCTGCTTTAATACAGACTTGCCCAAGAAGTTTATGGTTAGCCCTGTTCTTGGTTGGTTTTAAACAGTTACTTAAGAGGCTTTTCTTGTTTGGACTGACTATAAATCCCTGGTGAAATTATTATCAGTTTCCACCCCTCCAACACTTTATTGTTTCCATTCCATCACTCTAATATCAATAATATTGTGATATAGATGACTTTCCCCTTGGATCACTCTTGATGTTGTTGTTCAATTAAAGCCATGATATGACTCCATAGCCCAATGGACTAAAAACCAGTGTTATATCTATCTTTTAGCCAAAGCTGTTCTACTTGCTTGCAACTTCTCACCTTTGAAACTCTTTGCACTTAGAACTTTCCCCTCAAGTAATTTTCATGCTCAACCATCCAAAAAACAAACAAAACCCTTGGCCTTCATAACTAGCCTAACATCATTACCCAACACTTCAAAGAAAAATCCATCTTTGCACTTATTGGAGAGATCCCTCTCCGGATTCAGGAGGGCTAGATCCTAGAATCCCAAAGTGGTTGAAACGATGTTGTTTTTGTGATTGGACTTTGCCAATCTTGCTAATTACATATTCCCAACATTTCTGGCGACTCCACTGGGGATTTTGAGTGATTTTCTTGTTCAAAAATTTAAAATACCTCAGACACCCCTTTACTCACTAAACATTTGCTATATCAACCAGCTGAGCCACCAATAGCTAACATTTCTGGCGACTCCGCTGGGGACTACTTCCCTTAAAAACTTCATAAAATATTGTGAGTAAAAGCAGCCTTTTCAAGCACTACCAAGAAATGGTAATCATGATAAAACTTGCTTGAATCAGTGACAAACTAGGCAAACCCTAGGATTCTCATAAGTCTTTATCTAACCTTGAAAAATCAGCTGGCTTAGCCATAAGAGTAGACTGTCTTTGTCTCATGACCGTAGCTAAGTTTTGAAACAAAGTTAGGACATTCTTAGAAACCACACAACTGAAAAATAACTCAGAAAACACAAAAATATTTCAGATTGGTATCCAATAAACATGGTGGTGGACCATAAAACCTTTTACCTCCTTAGGAGTTAAAAACTTCCACTTGGCGACTCCAAAATCCTTAGTAGACCTTAAGACTCCACTGGGAAGAACCCTCATCATTGTAACATTAGTCAAACTCAGTTAGAGGACTGTAGGATTGAAATTTCTGTAAACAGATTAGTTAACCTCTCAAAGATTGTCATACTTGGTTGAACTTTTCTTGTTTATTTGGGTCTGAAAAACACAACATAGTGGCTCCTAGAAAGATTCACACTAGAGCCTATCCTGACCCTGATCCACCTGAGTTAGTTGATAACCCAGAAAGTATCCTTAGGAAGTCTCCTAGGATTAAATTATCAACTGTTTTCAGATCACCCTTGAGAGCTAGTTCAGTTCCCGAAAATCTTACAGCTCTACAACAATCACAAGTTGACTTAGTAAATCCATTTAGAACTGGGTCATTTGATGATATAATCCAACTAGATTCTGAGTCTTCACTTTCATCCCCGTAGACAAGTGAACATCCTGGTAGTAGAGAAACAATACTTCCTGATTTGCATTTCCTTCATAACCTATGTGTCTCTCATCCAAGATCAGCTCAACAATCTATTCTTGGTCCATCCACTTCTGCTCACCCTACATCCACTGTTCAAACCACTCCACTTCAGCCCACTTTCCCTCTTGTTAATCCACCTCTTGTAAATCCACCCCCACCACATATCATGGCAGCATGGTATGCTCCCTTAGTCCTTCCTGTACCATTAGTCAATCTTCCACAGGAATATCAGTCCAAAATTCCATTATATGATGCTAATAATGCTACTACTGCATCACAACATGTGGATAAGATGAATGACTACTTTGATAGAAATGAAATTGATGATGATTTTGTCAAACTTAGATTATTTTCTCAAAGCTTGGGGGGAGAAGTAAGAAAATGGTTTAAAGGCTTAACCCCCCACAGTATAAATGATCTCCAAGCCTTCCATCAAATATTCCTAAACAAATGGGAAGTGAAGAAGAATCCTCTCCAAATCCTCTCCGATTACAAGAACCTCCACATAAATACCGGGGAAAGTGTACAAGCTTATTGTACCAGATTTAACAGTGTATATAATGCACTTCCCCCAAATCTAAAGCCTCCACAAGGCGCAACATTGAACAAATTTCCTAAAGGATTAGATCCTGAAATGACCTATCAGTTGAGAGAGAGAGACCTTGCAACCCTTGAAGATATGCAAAAAGGGGCTCTCGCTGTGGAAGTTAATTTAATAGAGAAGAGATCGAGAATGAAGAATGAGAAGAGAGTGTCCTTCAGAGAGGAATCCACACCTTCTACTTCCAACTCAAAGATGGAGAGAATGATGGAGGAGATGATGAAAGAGATGAGAATAATTAAGAGAGCACAAGAAAGCCAAAACCAAAATGCTCCTCAAAATATAAATCAGAACCAGAATTAGAATTTTAGAAGAAATCAACCTCCAAACAGACCTAGGGAAGATGATCAATAGATCACTCCTCCTTTCCATCAAAACTATGTAAGTGAGGTTGATGAAACAGATGAGCAGGTAGAGGATGATGATATTAATATGTTGGGAGTAGCTGATGATGAATTTGAAGTTCATTATGATAGAAAACAAGGTCTTTACACACCTTATGATGACAAAAGAGATGATGATGAGAATTATTATCAAGAAATGGAGAATGTCGTCATAGAGTCTCAAAGAGAATATGACCTTAGAAGAAAAACTAGTCAACAAACTCCCAACATCAAAACCTCTGACAAATCTTCCCAAAACAACACTGTAACCAAGCCTAAAATTTTCAAACAAAAGGATAAAACAGTGGCTGTTAATTCTGATAAAGGTAGAGAAGAAAGAACTAAAAACATTACAAAACAGAGTGAAAACATTAGTAGCACTAGCACTTCAGCTAGTACTCCTGTGAAAACCATTTTGTCAAATATAAATAAAAAAAATCAGCAAGCTGATATTGCTAATAGAATGAAAGCTAGTAAGGCTGAAACAAGTACTTGAAAGAACCAAATTCCTTTCAACCTAGAGCAGGAAATTTCAAAGATCAAAATATCTGTTCCCCTGACTGAGTTAGCTGGCCAGAATGTATATAGGACCCAAATTTTGAAGGCTTTAAAATAGAGGAAAATGAGGATACAGTCAATCTTAATGATGACCAGCCAGTGCTTATTTTCGGTCCAAATATTGAAGGTAGATATCAAGAAGGATCTGTTCCTCATTTTTATGTGAGTTTAAACGTTCATGACAAAATTTTGTACAACGCTATGCATGATTCTGGGGCTTCTCATGATTTAATGCCCAAAGCTGTAATGGAGAGCCTTGGTCTAGAAATCACCAGAACTTATAAAGACCTTTACTCTTTTGACTCCAGCAGGGTGAAATGTTTAGGATTAATCAAAGACCTCTGCGTTAACTTAGCCCAAATTCCAGCCAAATGTTTAGTCATGGATATTGTTGTGGCTGATGTGCCCCCAAAGTATGGAAACTATTATCAAGATCTTGGGGGGGCTAAGTTACAAGGGACTATGCAAATGGACATGACCTATGCGACTATCCCTGTTTTCAATCAGACTAGAAGACTTTACAGGGAGTCCCATATGAAATACACAGTTACAAGTCAAGACCGACCACAAAACTCTCCTCTCTATTCTGTAAATACAGGCCTTGATTCCTTCATTATGTTTAATGATGAAACACTTAGTGAACAAGTCACCTTAATAGGATTAATGGCCGATAGGGAGGAAGAGGAACATAACGCAGAAGTGTCAAAACAGTTTGCTGCATTTGAAGACAATAGCAAACCAAACAAAGATCTTGAGCTACAAGTTAGGTGTCCATTACTTTTGATCACTCACAATCAAGAAAACAACCCTCAAATAAACGAAAATATTGGGGAATCAAAGCAAATACAACTAAATGCTGAGATTCCACAACAACCCTTGAGCACGTTAGTTGAAGAGGACAGGGACCAGGATGAAACCGAAAATAGTCCTCTATGGAGTATGTATTTTGATGGGTCATGCACTAAGAACAATGATGGTGCAGGTGTCTGGATTACCAACACTGAAAACAACCACACAGAAAGCATTTCCTACAAATTAAACTTTCAGTGTTCCAATAACATAGCAGAATATGAATCTCTTCTCTTAGGCCTACGTTTGTTGAAAGGGTCAGGAGCAAGAAGAATCAATGTGTATGGGGATTCGGAGTTAGTCATTAGGCAAGTCAATGGGGAGTATAGTGCAAATCAACTCAGACTCAGAGCCTACCGAAACGATGTCATGGACCTTTTAAAAACTTTCGAGGAGTCCAAACTGTTTTTTGTCCCAAGAAAAGAAATATTGTGGCCCACAATTTAGCCTTTGCAGCTAGAACATGCTTAACACCATATAACACCAAAGACTGCAAAACTCAGACAAAATTTAGACCAGCTGTGCTTGATAATGAGAAGTATTGGCAGGTGTTTGACAATGACAAAAAAATAGAAGACTTCATGCAATTCAAAAATGAATTCGAACTACACAGTTCGGACTCAGATTATGATACAGACTGCAGTGAAGAAAATTTTCTTGGTGAAGAAGAGTCGTCTCTCGAACTTGTCAATATCAATCTTCTGGCTGACAAACTTAAAAACAAAACAGAAATGACTGCAGAGCTAGAAATAGAGGAGTTAGAAACTTTGCACTCTAAAGATGAAAGTTTGCCAAGCAGTCTGGCGCCTTTAGAAGAGTTGTTTGATTTTAACGATGTGGCCAAGAAGCCAAAGCTGGAACCTGTAGAGACTGAAGTGGAAGAGTGCAATATAGGCAGTGAGGAAAAACCGAAAATGATTAAACTGTCTAAATCTTTACCAGCTCACATTAAACTCAAATACATATAGCTGTTTAAAGAATTTTATGATGTTTTTGCGTGGAGTTACGAAGATCTTAAATCCTATGACACTGAAATAATGCAGCACAAAATTCCCCTTAAAGAAAACCAAAAACCATTCAAATAGAAATCGCGCAGAATAAACCCTGTTCAGTTGCCTTAGGTTCAGAAGGAGATCATGAAAATGTATGAAGCTGGTATTATTGTCCCTATTAGATATTCTGAGTGGGTGTCTGATCTGGTGTCGGTTAGGAAGAAAACTGGAGAGATTAGGCTTTGTATAGACTTTAGAGACTTAAACAAGCTTCATTAAAAGACAACAACCCTTTACAAAAGATGGATCACATTTTACAAAGGGTGGTAGGGTCTGGAAGAATTTCTTTGCTTGATGGCTACTCAGGGTACAATCAGATCTTAGTTCACCCTGCTGATCAATTAAAGACAACCTTTACTACACCATGGGGCACTTTCATGTATGTGAAAATGCCTTTTGGTCTAATGAATGCTGGAGAAACTTTTCAAAGAGCCATGGACATAGCATTCTCCGAAGAACTCGGTTTATTCATCATTATATACCTTGATGATGTCATTGTGTTTTAAAAAACAGATGAAGAGCACTTATAACATTTAAGAAAAGTTTTTGAGAAATGCAGAAAGTTTGGAATATCCTTAAACCCTAAGAAGACATTATTCGGTCTCCAAGAAGGTAAACTTCTTGGGCACATTATTTCTGAGGAGGGTATAAAGATAGATCCAAAGAGGATTGAGGCCATATTGCAAATCTCTCATCCTCGAAACATCAAGGAGTTGCAATATTTCATTGGAAAGATTAACTTTTTGAGAAGGTTCATCCCCAACTTGGCTGAGCTTCTTAGAAATATCACAAACATGTTGAAGAAGGAGCAAGGGGTAAAATGGACCTTGGAAGCAAAGAAGTCCTTTGAGCTGGTGAAACAAGCATTAACCAAAACACCGGTTCTAATAAGTCCTGATTTTTCAAAAGATTTTTATATTTTTTCATTTGCATTAGAACATACCATAGCTGCTGTCCTTTTACAGAAAAATCCACAAGGACAAGAGCAGCCTATTGCATTCTTTAGCAAGGCATTGAGGGATGCCCCTCTGAAGTATAACATTATGGAGAAGTAAGCTTTTGCTTTGGTTAAAGCATTGAAAGACTTCAGAGTATACATTCTTCACTCACACATCATTGCCTTTGTCCCAAACTCAGTTTTTAAAGACATTCTAACACAGGACCTAGATGGTAAGAGAGGTACGTGGATTGTTGTTATTCTTGAATATGATTTAGAGATAAAACCCACTAAGCTCATCAAAGGCCAAGGTCTAGCTAGATTAATGGCTGAATCCAATTTTGAAGTTCTTGATATTAATATGATTAATGCTTTGGATGATCAAGAGGAAATATCAACTCCTATTTTCGAAAACCATTTCATGAATTCCTCTTGGTATGCTGATATTGTTTATGTTTTGCTTAATTTGAATACACCACCTGGTTTGACAAAAACAAAGGCAAGATTCCTCAAATTGAAAGTTGTAAACTATTGCATTATAGATAGATGTATTTATTGGAAAAATGCAAGTGGTGTATTGCTTAATTGTTTGCCTGAGTTTGATGCAGAGAAGGTCAAGCACCAGTTCCATGAAGGAGAGTGTGGAGGTCATTTGTACTGGAAGACAACAACCAACAAAATTTTGAGGGTTGGTTTCTATTGGCCTACCTTTTTCCATGATGTACACAAGATGATCATAACCTGTCATAAATGTCAACTTTTTGAAGGCAAAAGAAAACTGCTACCCCTACCTTTGCATCCAATCACTGTTGAAGCTCCTTTTCAACAGTGGGGACTTGAATTCATAGGAGAAATGTTTTTACCCTCTTCTGCCCAGCATAGATGGATTCTCACTGCCATAGACTACTTCACTAAGTGGATAGCAGCCATACCTTGTAGGTAGGCCAATTATTCAGTTATCATAAAATTTATGGAGACTAATATTCTCTCCAGATTTGGCTGTCCTACCAAGATCATCACTGATAATGCAACAACATTTGGATCAAAGAAGATGGTTGAGTTCTGTCACAGATATCAGATAACATTGGGGCATTCCACGGCCTATTACCCTCAAGGTAATGGACTTGCAGAATCCTCAAACAAGAGTTTAGTGAACATAATCAAGAAACTGTTGGAGGACAACAAAAAGTCTTGGCACACAAAGCTAGTTCATGCACTTTGGGTTGAAAAATTGACTTTGAAGAAATCTATTGGTATGTCACCTTTCCAGCTTGTGTATGGTACTGATGAAATTTTTCCAAACAGCCTTGGTGTACTAGTTATGAAGTTGATTCAAGAGTTGCAGACTGAAGAAAATGTCATGATCAGAAGAATAAATCAGACCATTCATCTTCAGCAAGCCAGAGAGGAAGTTTATAACAGAGCATTGCTGAAACAAGACAACATTAAAAAGCTTTTTGACAGAAGAAAAAAAGGCCAACAATTTCAAAATTGGAGACAAAGTTTTAAAGTGGGACTCAAGGAGGGAAGACAAGGGCAAGCACGGGAAATTTGACAATTTATGGCTTGGGCCCTACTCTATTCATTCAGCTGCTGGTAACAATGCCTATTTTTTACAAGAATTGAATGGAGCAAAATTGTTTGGGGGTAATTTCAATGGCAGGATGCTCAAGCATTACTTCTCTTGATTTATGCTATATTTTTTGAAGCCTTTTTATCTTTTTCCATTATAAATATTTCATCCACCATTGCATTCAAAGTTAGAAAAATCAAAAATAAAAAAATAGAGGAAAGAAAGAAAAGAGGGCAGATTGTAAAAATAATAAAGGTACAGCCCCATACCAAAAAAGAGAAACAAATATGAAAGTGTGCAAGCTTAAATGCCACTCCTGAAAACACACTTCTAATTAGTCAAACAGCCTAATCTTGACTAATTAGCTTTAAATTATCTGCTGATAGTATAGTGAATTCGATTTGCCAAATTGTTTAATCTTGGCTTATCAGTAGATAGTTTAGGATAGAAATTGAAGGTTCAAATAAGCTCAAAACCTGAACCTAAGTTTCCAAGCAAGAATTGACTCCAATCAGTTTCGAACTCTGGGTCAAAGGATGTAAAAATATGGTTCTAATCAGCTCAAAATCCGAACCAGTTGATAAAGATAAGACAACTCAAACAAGAGTCAAAACAGAGTTGTAGAAAAGAGGAAGGAAATGTTTTCAAATTTCAGATCTCAAGCCTTCCATTTTTGTTTTAAATTTTGTGCAAAATAATGTCTATGTGCAGTTTTTTCTCATGCCATAGACCAGCATCAAGTTAGACTGTTCAATCCTGACTTGAGTGCTTTTAAATTTATGTTGTAGAATTTAGAGAATGAAAGTTTGTTGGACAGTTTAATCCCAACAGACAGTAGATTAGGTAGAGAATCATATGGGCTCAACTGTTTAATTTGGGTCCATGAATAAATAAGGAGTAGAAATATATTAGATTTCTTGCTTTCAAAAGAATAAAATGTTGTAAAAAGAGTTTTCCAATCCAAGTGCACTCTAATGAAGAGAAAATGTTAGATCAGTAGGATTGGGTAGGTAGAAGCTTGTATTGATGAAGATCCATTGTTTGTAACTGCTAATATGTTTTCAGAACAAAGAAGATCATCCACAGAAAGAAAGGTAGCCCAATGGATGAGGAAACTGATCAGCCTCCCAGAGAATCCAAGTCTGAAAGTTCTTGATGCCTTCAAGAAGGCACCATCCCCAAGTGGAGCCACTATTAGCCACCTATAAAATTTGTTATAAGCAAAAGGTGGCTAAAACTTTTGGAGCCTTCAAGGAACAAATTTTATTACTAAAAAGTGTTGGCTCTTGAAGACTCTTGAAGGCCTCATGCCTCTGTCCAAATATTCACTGTTTTTCTTGTCTTGAAAAAACTATGAAAATCCCGTTGATTCCCAAGGAAGAATACTGCTGCAAGCACCATTGTCCTTTTCCCCCTTCTTCCAACACTAACCTCATCTTTGCTTTTCTTCTCCCATGAAATCCTTCGGTTTCATGTTTTCTCCCCTTTTCCCTTCATCAAAACCCCTTTGATAAGGTCTAAGACCCTTTCTTATCCTTATCGAAACCCACCAAACCCTTTGAAAAACATTGAAAAATTCCTAAAAAACATATTTTCATATTATGGACTTAAGCCCCCTTGGGCTAAGTCTTTAGCCCTCCCTTCCATACGCCCTGGTGCTGGAACTGAGCGCCAGCCTTCCAAGCGCTTATCGTGTTGCCCAATTGCGATTAGCCCCTCCTTTTTAACCCTCGGTCATATGTTTCTCCATGCGCCCAAAGGCCCCGCAATCGGGCGCCAAGCCATTTTGAATATTAATTATGTCCGCCCAAAGTTTAAAACCTTTGGTTATATATTAAATCCGTCAGCTTTTATTATATTATAAATTTTCCACCGGTCCAAAGTTCAAGGCGATCTCCACCATCGATTTGATCCACAGATTGACGGCGTGCAATCCATCGCCCAGTGGTCCCCGCCATCCAATCGCAGTTGCAAAACCACGCGGTATCCATCGCACCGCCTTCAAGCGGAGGGCGGTTTTTTCCCGATCGACAGCGATTCCATACACCGCTCGACACGTGTCTTGAGCACTGTTCAGAAAACCGCCACTCATAGCACGTTAAAGATCAGATGTGGACCCGGCGCGATATTGACATCCACCGTCCGATTTGAGGCCGCTCATCGGACGATGATCGCTCTCCAAAGATGCCCCTGTGATAACCAGGCTATAGCGCGACGTTTAAAGGATATCCGCCGTCAATCTGATCTGCAGATTGACGGACCATATTTCATCGCCCGGTCCCCTCATCCACAACAGTACCGGTGGTCCCAGTGCCACATCAACATCCACATGGTAGATTTCTATTGGGGCGGGTCTCCGTGGTTTCTCGTCTAGTCAGAAAATCTAGACCCGGGAACTTTACTTAGCATGGTTTAATTAAATTTTGAAGTCCGGGCGTGTTTTTAAGGTTTATTGGTACCTGTTTCTCCACTATTGATCGTGTGGGCCGATCTCATCCGACGACCCACGATCATCTCGAACCCCAAACTCAGGTTTTAACCCATTTCTCCAGTTTTTCCAAAAACTGACTCCTCCGCTTTGAATTTTTGCCTCCGTTCCCGACTGTCGATCTTTGCGTGATCGACGACTCCGATTTAACTTATCCCTTTTTCTTTTTGACCCCTTTTTGATCAATCTCGACCATTGGATGATGCCATCCAATGGCCATGCTCTCCCCACATGTCCTCCCGTAGCAATAAACCCATACATGCAGGATTTTTTAATATTTTTTGTATTGTGCAGGGTTCCATGTGATTTTTTCTGCTATGCCCGAAGAAAATTCAAAGGCAGAGGGTGACGATCCTCTTGCCTTCGATTCACCAAAGAAAATCAATCACGGGGTTAAACTTCACGTTTCATCGATGTTTCATGAGGCATTGATGCCATATCACCCCTGCACAGCCCTGCATACTAGTAAAACACAGTAAATCAAGCACAGTCAGAGAGTATCAGTGTCGAAGACAAAAATGTACCAGGACAGAAGATTGAAGACATATTTACGGGGATCACGGCTAAGAATGATTATCAAAAGCCTAATCCGCAATTAAAACATAATTAAAGTGAAGGTCATAAAGGTTTATCAGTCAGAAAGCTTCTACCACCACAGCTGAGGCAAATTGATCCCTCTATCTACCACGATGCCACCTGTGCCTCAAAGCATTCATATCTGAGGCCGGAGTTATTGATCAGGATCAGATATTTGTCTCGGCTACGTTCAGAGTGAACTCGCAAACAAACTTAATGACAAAACATCAACATAGTTACTTTGACACCACAAGTGTATCTCAAAGGTCAAAAAGAGCTCCTACCGAGCTTAAATCTTAATGTAAAGCGATTTACTATGTATACCTATGTAAGTTTCTTCATCGAGCCCCCTCAAGGCCGAGAAGCTGAGGGACCATTAAGTCTGTATTAATTGTCTTTAGAGATCTTCTAACAGATCTCACCTCCTCATTCTTCTATAAATACTACTACAGAAGATGAGAGAGGGGTTGGTTGAGTTGGTTGTTGAACTTTGAAATGTAATTGAGCTTGAGACTTCTATCTGTAAATAGTGTTCATTGGCCCTTGAAGCTCTGTTTGCGTTTAGATTAGTTAGGCTGAATAGTGAATATGATTGCTGAACTGAGACATTAGACTTGAAGACTGTAACTGGTTTGACATCAATAACAAGTTGTTTCTTGGGATCCTGGTCTATATCACTAGTGAAGTGCCCCTTTCTTCGTTATTGTTTTTCCTTCTATGTATGTCATATTTTTCACTATTCTCTGATAAAGAAAAACATTTATAGAGTTAGGATTTACTGTTTACCAGTACCCTTCTCTCACTGATAAGCTTTATCTCAATGTTTTCCTCCAATTTGTTTATTTAATAATGATTCAATACAGTTTAAGCAGTTAGGAATGTTGGCATTCCCTCGTCCTACTGTTTTCTTCAAACATTGTTCTTGAAAGTTATTTTCATCATTTGCTTATTAAAGTTAGACTAGAAAAGTGTTGGTTTGCCCTGTTTCTAGTTTCTATTCTCCAAAGGTAGGTTCTGAAGGTTTCCCTTGGTGTTGACGAAAAGCAGAATAGGTTTAAAAGTACCTTATCTGATCTTAAGTTACACTTTGTCTTCTCTTATAAGTTTTCATACTTTCTGAAGGTAATTATGCAGATTATTGGATTTTTTGTCAATTAAGTTGCTTTAATACAGACTTGCCCAGGAATTTTATGGCTAGCCCTGTTCTTGGTTGGTTTTAAACAGTTACTTAAGAGGCTTTTCTTGTTTGGATTTACTATAAATCCCCTGTGAAATTATTATCAGTTTCCGCCCCTCCAACACTTTATTGTTTCCATTCCATCACTCTAATCTCAATAATCATGTGATATAGATGACTTGCCCCTTGGATCACTCTTGATGTTGTTGTTCAATTAAAGCCTTGATATGACTCCATAGCCCAATGGACTAAAAACCAACGTTATATCTATCTTTTAGCCAAAGCTGTTCTACTTGCTTGCAACTTCTCACCTTTGAAACTCTTTGCACTTAGAAATTTCCCCTCAATTAATTTTCATGCTCAACCATCCAAAAAACAAACAAAACCTTTGGCCTTCATAACTAGTCTAATATCATTACCCAACTATTCAAAGACAAATCCATCTTTGCACTTATTGGAGAGATCCCTCTCCGGATTCAGGAGGGCTAGATCCTAGAATCCCAAAGTGGTTGAAACGATGTTGTTTCTGTGATTGGACTTAGCCAATATTGATAATTACAGATTCCTAACAGCTTCCTCGAAAGAAGATGGTTCTATCACGATACACTTTCTCATTAAAGCCATGTATCCAGTAAATCGATCATGTGACTGTCTCTGTCTGCGCTGTGATGTAGGTGCTCCTAAATTCTACACTGCATCAAGATTCAGCTGCCAACCTTCAGAGGTGCGTTCGCCTGATGTTTACAGGCTGAGGGTTAATCTTCCACTCCATGAACCTCCTCTTATGGCTGATCCACATCCTGAGGCTCATCTTTAGGAACATGTAGCTCCTCATCTGCATGCAAGTGTAGCTCCCTATCAAGCGACAACTTCATGGCTTTATCCTCATGAAATTTGATATCCCGTCGCACAACAGTCAACCGACTCTCTAGAAAATACACACGATAATTGTGGGGTATTTTTGTGTACCCCAAAAATATCCCAACCTCTGCGGTCGACTCCAGCTTCTTCCTGGCATCCTTCGTCACATGAATGTAAACAAGTGAGCCAAAAATCTTCAAATGAGAAATATCAGGCTTCTTACCAAAAAACACCTCTTCGGGTGTACTCATGGCAAGTAATCTATGAGGACAACGGTTTTATAAACACGGTGTTGTCGCTTCAGCCTTAGTGCCTGAGAGGACCACGATCATGTATGCTTGAGTACAACACCACGATCTTGCATTTCTTCTCTCACGACTCCAGATACCAACATGGGTTATGAGGCGGCTTATGGTTCTCCAATTCCTTCTGCGCTGCAAAAGTATTTGAATTAAACGGAGGATGTATTCACCACCATTATCGCTCCTAAGAGCTTTCAGAAGTGCTTCGGTTGCTTTTTTCCAGACATTCCATGAACTCATAGAACTTTAATTATGTATTTGCTCTTCTTTAGAAGATCATTTTTCTGAAAAGTCATCAAAAAATATCACATAATACTTGTGCTTTGTTTTTGAAGCAATCGAGAAATTTTCACACATGTTTGTGTGAATTCTCTCAAGGATCGTCGAAGCACGACTGTCCTTCTCATGAAAAAGTATGGTCTTTAAGGTACTACAGTACATCCTGCAGTGATACAGTGTGCAAGTGTACCATGGAAGCTTACGGTAATCTGCAAAATTTTCAAATAGCCATGGTGAAGATAAGCCCAATATCTTGCTTTAATTGTGCCTCATGCAGGCTCACTCAACTTGCAGAGGCCTTTATGCATTGCTGTACGAATGGCCGCGAGTGGTCACACTTCACATCGACACTCGAACCCTTATCCTAGTATTTTCTGATTTGCTTTCTTGTGAGGAAGAAAGCCACCTCCACGCTAAAAACAACATCATGGCCTTGTCTTCCAGCATGCTTCAGAGATCGAATTCATCTTACAGTCTGAACATGCATGACATCCTTCAATATGAAAGGTTTACTAGACTCCCTCTTAAAGGAAATGGTCCCGATACCAGTCGCACTGTATCTACCATCATCGCCCATCTCGATGTGCACTCCAAGATCCTTCTCATCCAGATCACTGAACAAATATTTTTCTCCGGTCATATGGAAAGACACACCACTGTCAAGAAACCACACTGATCCCATGACACTTGAAACCAAGCATGCGATCAGCGAAAAATCCAGCTCAAACTGCGAGGCTAAGGCCTCTCTAGTTGCAGATCCAGCAGCCTGCTTATTTTTCTTCTTTTGTGGACAATTAGTTCCATAATGTCCGTGTTGGTGACAGTGAAAGCACTTCACCTTGGACAAGTCCTGCTTCTTGCCTTTCGCACCGGATTGAGAAGGATTTTTCTTTCCCTTCCCTTTCCTTGCTTTGGCAGCCAAAGCACAATTTTCTTCATCTTCATTCTTCGATGAAGATCCATCTATTACCCCACCTTATCTCCCTCTGCCACAAAGAGATCCGACCAAAGTCGCTCATCTGGCAGTTCTCCCAACTACATTGAAAAGTGTAGCGACTATGCCAACTCTTCGGAAGCCCAAGGAAAGCCAAGCTCACCAAGTCCTCTTCATCTATATTAACCCCCACACTTCCTAGCTCATCCCTGCACTAGAAAAACATTGTGAGGTACTTGGGTATACTCTCGCCCTTCTCCATTTTTATTTTTATAAGTTTATCTTTGAGCGCCAACTTCCTCTGGTCGCTCTTGCTTTGGAACAAGTTTGTCAAGGCTTTCCACATCATGAATGGAGAAGCTTTACCATGAAGGCTGGACACTATGTGATCCTCCACACCTTCCAACAGAATCCTTCGACATTTTTTCTTGTCTTCTTTTGCCATGCGTCAGGGTGCGAGTGCACTCAGCTAGAGAAGCCGGGTTTTGGAATTTACTGCATCTGTAAATCCTTCAACCTTGTCATCATTTATCCTCCATCTTGTCCTTCCATGCAATAAAATTCAAGGTGCCATCGAGGGCATGCTCAATACTTGTCCGTTGAAAGACATTTCAGTAAGATACTCCAACTTAAACACCAGAAAACCACTGACAGTCCGAATTCCCGCATTTACAAAACTCTAGCCTTGATAATAGAAATACCACTTTCACGATCAATATGTACCCAGTCTGCATGTAGAAATTACATAACTTATGTTTTATATGTCCAAGATTCGCCTGATCTCACACTATTTTAACTTCATGCAAAATACAAAATCTATTCCACCATTGATCATTTGCGGAAATTAAATCAAGATTGCAATGCACACATGAAACAATAAAAATTTACACACATTAATACAGTTGTTTAACGGGAAAGCCTGAAGCTAAAAACCCCAACTATCTGTATATAATATATGTCATAGAGATCATGTAACAATCCTCATACAAAGTTGATCATATCAAGCTCTCAGTACAATACAATCACTACACACTAATCAGGCCCGATCTTGCAAATCCATGCACTGATCTCTGCCACCTGCTAGCCTGCCTATACTACGCAATGCCTGCTGAAGAATGGCTCTGAATGAGTTCGAATTCAGCTAGCCTTGATCACACAATCCTCATTGGCATCTCCACTGAGTGTTGGATGCAATCAATGCATCACTATAGTCACAACTGATAGTCACACTTGCTCTTTCACCTATCTCTCCACTGGTCTCCACTAAACTGTCCATGCATTGTAGTTAACTGATGTATTCTTTAGTTGATTAATGATTTATTATTTAGTGAATTAATTAACTAATTAATTCACACCACTCTCACTAGTGTATCAATCAGTTAGACTAGATACAACTAGCTCAACTGAGTCTAACTGAGTTAAACTAAATACAACTCCACCAACTACTTCTATAACTCCACCAAACTCTGTCACATGAGTTCTAACTGAAGTCCTCATGCGTTAGCTCCAGTAAACTCTCAGGAATATCATAATTCCTGTTGTTAGCTGATGTGCCACATATGTGCACTTAACTGAAGTGCTCCAAGAGAATAAGATAACGTTTAGAGTCCAAATATTATTAAGAGCTAATAATATTCGACATATCTATTTTTAGACTGGCAATCTAAAAATAGATTCCGCCCAATATGTCTAAAAATAGAAGTCCATCTATTTTTCCAACTTGACCAACCATCCACAAATAGCATCCTGCAACTCATAGAATACGATCGACATGTCTAAAAATAGACTTTGTGCCAAAAATAGCCTGCAGGCCCACTTAGTGAAGGTGACTCTTTTCACTAAGCTCATCATCTTGTTGAATCTCAACAACCTAAATCAGACATAAGGGAATCTAGAGGGTCACACCTCCACCCTCAAGGTAATACCAGGATTCACCTCCTCCCCAAGAAGTCCAAAATCCACTTTCAGAGTTAAAGGTGCATCCAATGTTCAGCACCACAATCCTGTGGAACTTGTCCTCTGAGTGAACAATTACCGACTCATTGTTACAGGGAACACTCCCAAAGTGCATATGATTCCATATGGAAATGCGAATCACCAAAACAAATCCATCCCCGACCTTCCCTTCTTTGCTACATAGTCCCTCGAGCAATGTTGTCACTCCTTTCGTGCAATGATCACCTTCCAAGTTCCGCTGGCAACCCCATCCTGGGCAGTCCATCCCTTGGAAAGACTTCCGTGCATCGGAAGGTACAAAAACCAAGGCATATACCTGCCTCAAAACCATCATACCGGTCATAGCATGCTTATGGAAATCAATGGACACTATTGGGTACCTGTCCCACAATGGCCCTGAGCCTCCTGAAGTGCTTTAACATCATACTATTGCATGTTCCAATTCCTTTTGCCGACACTGTTATTTCTTGCAGTTGGTTTCAACCACCCAACCAGGCATTTCCATCCTTCTTGTACCAAGAACATAACTGCTATTAGATTCAAAATAAATTGAAATAAACTCAAATCTGGTTAGCTCAAAACACAACCATCATAAATTAAAATCATGAATCACATGCAATCATCAAAACCATAATCATAAATCACATGTAACCATCAGAAGTCAGAATCATAGATCACATGCATAATAGAACTGAAATAAAATACCGATAGTTATCCTTCATTAGTCCTTACTTCCATATTTTTTCTTTGTGTACACACAACGGAACGGTTGCCACTGCACCCAGTTGTTACACTAAAAATTGTCACCATGACATTTAGCTATTCATATGGGTCTATCAACACCTATATCATGCTCCCTTATAAGTAAAAAACCCCAAAGTTCCTAGACCAAGTCCTAGATTTGGAGAAAAGCTCATAAAAATCTTAAAAACTCTAGTTCCGCACTTTTCCTAGCCATTAACTACGATACCGCACCTTTTGTAAGGAAAAACTGCGGTACCTACCGCACGTTCTGTTCATTAAAACTACGGACCCCTGTAAAAGGTAAAATGGGTGAAAAAGTAAGTTCTAGAAGCCCAGCTGGTCGAATATTCTCCCAGCTGGAAGCTTCTAGAAGGCATTATCTGGTCGAAGCTTCACTCCCTTCATCATGAACATTCATTCTTTCATAAAAGGAGCCTATTCCTTGGATTTTGGAACATAATCCCTTGATAAGGGGACTCTATCCCTTCCATTTTGGAGCTGTAATCGCTTTCAGTTTCCTATAAATTGAAGCTTTGGTTCAGTCTCAAGGGTACATGTTGATATATGTAAAAATTCTCTATCCATTTTGTATACACTTAGTACTTTCTTTGTACTTGGTAGCTACGATAGAGAAGGAAATTGCTGAAGAAACATACTATTTGTTAGCTGCGAGAACGATTACATACTTGTAGTTAGGATGGTTCAAAGAGTGGAACGGCTTGTCAGACCAAAGGAAAACGCTTGTTTCGGACCCCGGAAGGACCTGTATGACATCAAGGCGAACACGGTTGTAAGAATCCTTCTTTTATTTAAAGATAATAAAATTGGATCTTGTTTTCTCAATAATTTGTTTGTGTATTTACTTGAATGACTTATTTCTTAAATTCCTTGATCATTAAGATAGATTTGTGATTTGTGAATTAGTATATGTTGCAGGTGCTTTTGATTCTTTTCCATCTCTTTGCTTGCAAGTCTTTAGAGGTGACTTCTTGGAGCAACAGGAAAGAATAATTCAACTAGCATTGGATCACAGGTAGGTCCTTTCTTCATCATAGAAAATTCTAAATTACATATAATCTAGAGAAAGTAGTTTACATTTGTCCTGTTTGTTTCTAGCTATCCTTGTGATACTAGGGAGATATTTCTTGTCCACAATAACGATTTATCCACCTAACACCAGCAAGCACCCAATACCTTTGCTTCTCTTCAATCATGTAAACATGCACACAATTTACATCACAACACATACATCCACATACAACATATAACACCATACAATACATGTACCCACACCGGCATACGACACATACACCTACACCCAGTGTACAATACAACACAATAAATATGCCTACACCGACATACAACACATACACCTACACTCAGTGTATAATACAACACAATACATATACATATACAGAGTACAACACAATGAATACACATGTCACGATACAACAACTACACCATGCACATACGTAGTACCACATTCCTGCAACACAACATGTACATAGTTCACCTGTACAAAACACTACCTGCACAACATGTGCACAACATCACATGTACATGACACCACCCCCACAACATGTACACAATGCCAAATGTACAATGTACCACCTGTACAATGTGTACACAATAGCACATGCACGACATGTACACAATGCCACACGCACGACATGTACATGACACCACTTGTACATAACACCATATGTACAACATGTACACAACACCACATGTACAATCATGCACAAAACACCATATGTACATAGCACTGCATATACAACATGTACATAGCACCATATGTACACAACATCACATATCAAACTTGCGCACAACATGGTATGCACACAAATCTGCATATCCAACATGTACATAGCACTGCATATGAAATATACACACAACAACATATATACACCATGCATACAACATTATATGTACACAATACTACATATGAAACATTACAAATCACCATAGGTAAAATCACTGAATATACAAAACACACAACAATAGCACTGTACATCCATATACCACACACTACCCCACAAGAAACCTTGCTTCTAGTGTATTTCCACTATCCATGCTTATCCTAGAATGTCGCAGATCACACTACATTCACTTCATTGATGTGTCTCTTATCATTACATGTCCATAACATAAACATAGGAATAGAACAAGCGTATAATATCAATTCAGGTCCACATGATATTGACTTCATAGATCTATCAGAGTTACTCTTCCCACTTGATTCCTCATTATACCAAGAACCTCTTCATTCCATTTCCTGCATAAGAAATCATTCCTCCGCAAGAATGATCCTTGACAACCCTGTCAGACAATGACATAGATACATACATAGATACATATATATAATCATTAGCATAGAAAAATCATAATCCTATCATACAATGACATACATATATACATATAAACATTAGCAGTAAACACGACATACATACATACATACATACATATATGCATACATAAAAATCAACATAAAGCAATCGTGATCAAAACAAAATTGCTAAATATCATAAGTTATAGGTTAATAGAACTTCCTTGTGCACAACATGCACAACTTTGAGAACATCAGTTCGTAACATAGCCACGACATCTAACACCTCATTCAATTTACCTTTTTTGTTTCCTTTCTCATGTATGTACTGACACCATACATTTACCACAATGGACCCAACCAGTCCAACTGAATGTCATATTCTTACCTTCTGACGCCCTTTACTCATGCACCGAGCTTTATCCTTATCTTACATCATCTGTTGGGTACCACAATGCTCTCCCCGAGCTCCATTAACTTTCCTCTTTCCCAACCAATTTCTAAGACTCTCAAAACATAAAAGGAAGGAACAAGTGTAAGCAAGAAGAAGACCATGAAAACCCAAAAGCAATACGACACCACAACAAAGTGGCATGGTGATGTACTAGACAAAATCAAGACAGAAAATCAAACACAAAAGACCAAAATCATAAGACTAGCAAAAAACACTATGACTCAATCCCAATGGGTCCCCAGTGCTTTTGAAGGAAAACTCAACCTGATCCTTCTTCGAGATTCATGGAAATATCTTTGCCATGTAGTCCCTACATCATACTTCCATAAACACATAATTTCCAATGCATAACTAAATATAACAATATACCAATTATCTTACCTTGTCATGCTAAGCACGCTAACCTGTAACTGAACTCACATGTCAGCCATATGTACCAAATATCAAGGCAACATATCCATAAATTTGAAATCAAATTTTACCAAGACTAACAACCATGCCATAATCAAATAATAGTCAAAATCATAATACTACAACTATCAACTACTTATACTCAAGTACAAATCATCCATCCCAACACATATGCATTAGTAAAACCATCTTAAAACAAGATCATTTCTTCATGCAGTCTTATAAACACATATTCATATCATGTGATTAGTCAAATATTCAAACAAACTATAAACGTACCATGTTATATAAATCAACTAGATGACATAATGGACACCAGACACTCAACACCGGATAGATGACATAATCAAACAATCAAGCATCAAGTACACAACATAAGCAAACTCACACCTTAATGTATCTTAGGGGAGGCTATCTTGTTTTGTACAATTAATCTAGGTTAGCACAATATAACTTCACAACACATCAAATAAAACCTAAATAAGGTGATGATATCCATAACAGTGACTGACTGACATGTTCACAACATAAGCTCATAAACAATTTTCATTCATGCATAATAATCACATATGCACAATTAGCCTAGATTAGTACAATACAATATCACAAATATATTGACTCATACATGAACGTAATAACCCTAACCATATGCATAAGTAAATCCAAAGCAATATGATATATATAAGATCAAGATCTTAATGAAATAACCCTAATCATCAAGTTACTAGCATATAACAGCAACAAGCTATATTTCATGTTCATCAACAACATGTAACTTAATCATCAAGCTAACTATCATACAAAAACAAAAAGTTAACCTACATCATACTCATCAACAACATATAACATAAATAACATACAACAACAAAAGCAATGCATACCACCACAGGTTGTTATCATTAACGACTATCCAACACATGTACATATAACTGCACTAATCAACTAGCATCTATAATGTATGTAACCATAACATCAATATAATGAAAGGAATACTCATAACCATAATGCATATAAGTACACGTATCAACTAGTATTTATCACATATGTAACCATAATAATAGAATGGAAAACATATAAGCAACCCTAATGCTTAAAACAACCATGAATCACGTACCTGCATGCCAAACATGCACACTTGTATGATGAGATCCTCTTGCCTCGAGGTCCAATCTTGCAACTTCACTTTGATGGCCAGTATCTCTTGCTCTATCTTAGCCAAAACATTAGCATCATAACATACAAATACCATCATGATGACCTAATTGCATACAATTACCTTATGCACAACAACCTTCAACAAACCAATGTAGGCTTGACCATATGCACCCACTTGACATGTATAGCCAATCATGAACGACCAATTCATGTCCCACATATATCATCACATAGGAAAGCATACACGGATATAACACAAGCATGACCAATATGTGACCTAGCATAAAAAAAGAAATGCATGTATAACATGTAACAACATGTAAGTAATCATGCATGAACAATACATAAGCAAGAACCACACATAACGATTCATACACCCATGATAACATGTTGAAAAAAACACCATTATCCCTTCCACGGCGACACCACTGCCACCATGGCCAACACAACATGGATGCAACAAACACATACACCATAGGCATGAGAAAACATATGCAACCAATAGAAAATCATGACCAACACACCGCCCATCCAGTCCAAGGATTGAACCATGCTCTGATACCACTCTGTGGTATCATATATGATACAAAGAGAATATAAACCAAACACCACCTAAGGAGAGCCCAAACACGCTTTGATACCACTCTGTAACACCCTCTTCCCACATCTACCCAAGTAACTGGCCAACCAGGGTAAAAATGCGGTGAGAGGCTACTAATATGAGATTCAACCTCCTAGATGACCTTAAGGAAATGGAACCAATGGAAATAAGATAAACACACCTTACACAACATCAAAAATATCCTCAGGAGGTAACCCAACCTTCCGAGCCCCCGAACTCCAAGGGAGACTGACTTTTTGACCAATTTGAGCCTTAACTGTGGGCATGCCAAGGCAAGGTAGTAGCTAAAATCCTATAGCTCGAGGCATGTCAAGGGAAGGTAGTAGCCAGGGCCCAGTTTGGTCAGTTATGTCCGTGCAACTCCGGGACATATGCCACCTTTTTAGCCCTAGAGCCTAGGTGACTGCCCATAACTTCATGAAACTTTTAGGGAGGATAAATAACATTAAAAAAAAGGTAAATAAGAAATCACATCATCAGGAACTCATCTGAAACCCTCCTAGCCATGACAAGAATTTCGTCAAACATGTCACAAGCATTGCTTATACAGGTATAAACAACAGAATTAAACATGGGGGAATAATACTTATCTGAGAATAACTAGGAGGCATTGATACCCTACATCATAAGCTACAATATATTCTTTTTTACCATAGATACATTGTGTATTCATTTACAGGTAAAAACATGGATAGATCCATACATAATCACGGATCGAATGCATGCTTATAACCAACACAATAACAATATAAATACAATGGATATAACATCAATAAAATCCATACATAAACCGATACATTTGCATACCAAATACTAGAGGAATGAAATCTTCATTATTTAATGTAAAAACCAACTAGAGATGGGAGTTCCACGTTTCATCTGACCATAGATTGGTTGAGCCAAGTATCTCTTCAACCAATCACCCATGTGCCATATTCAAATCATGAATGTGGGATCTCATTAAACACATCAATCACAATCAATCCAGGGCTTCCAAAGGCCAAACCGACTCAACCCTTACCTTATGGTCGAACATCATAACCATCATGGATTGGTCTCTATCCAAGCTACTACAGGGCTCTAGAGTGTTTTTTTCAACCAGGGCTTCTAGGAGTAGTAAATCAACCCCAACTATTATAGGGCTTCCAGAGTCTTTTTCTTACCAGGGCTTCCAGGACCAGTAACTCAACCCACCTAGGGCTTCTGGAGAATTTTTCAAACCAATGCTTCCAGAACTAGTAACTCAACCCAAATTTGTCCATCAGGCTCAAGGGAATTTTTCCAACCAAGGCTTCCAGGAACTAATAACTCAACCCACAACTAAAGGAATCATGAGAACCAACCAGTAAACGATTAATGGAAACAAACCCACAACACCATGGCTATCCAGGAAATGGCAAGGCTAGGAAAATCCACATGCATACACCATACATTCCAAAAATAGTGAGGAAAACATACATGCAACTCGATACACGCAATAAAACCCCCCTATAGCTGTTGTGTAATATTCCAAAATGGAAAATACAAGAATATAGAATATCTGCAGCATTCCAATTAAATAAAAACAAGAATATAGCACTAAAATCTGGAAAATGCTGGAAATATGTTGCAACTGGAAATTGTAATAAGACATCATAACCATGAGTAGAAATATTTGGGTCATATCATTATAATTAACAACAAAATAAAGTACACAGTGCTCCAAATAAGATGCACTCAAGCCAACAAGTGGCTTAAATATCTCTAAATCCTAGCACTAGAAATGGGTTGCTTCTATTGCTACTAGAAGGATGTCTCTGCACAGTGTTGTTGGAAATTGTTGATGCTGGGAAGAATAACCATGTGTGAGAGGCTTCTAAAGTGCTTAGAAAGATCCAATATTTTAACCACAGACTCTACTCGAAAAACCCATAAATGGTTTGGCCTAGTTTTGAATTTAGAAATTCGGCCCTTTATGGTTGCAATGCACACTCCTGCTGGCTGACTTACGCACTACGGCTGGGTGATTGCTGGGAGATGGCTGAAATAATGATAAAACTGCTACAACTTCTCCCAATCAGCTCTATGGATGAAGACCTGATCCCCTCACTAGATTCCAAGATAGGAAACTTGGATCCTTCCTCCTCCTCTGAAGCTACCACTGCTGGATTATGCAATTTCTGAAGGAGATGCGCTCCTAAGAGAGGAAGTAGTATGGCATGATGTTGGATGATGAGATACTGCTCTGGAATACTGAAATACATTCAAAAGGGTGAAGGTCTGATCCCCTCACAAGATTCCAAGCTGGAATTCTTGGAACTTCCTTCCACCTCTGAAGCTTCCACTGTTGGACTGCAAAATGTTGAAGATGATTTCACTGCTAAAGAGGGGACAAATCTTGGCCTGATGCCATATAATACAATAATTTTTTCAAGTTGTTGAAATATACTCACAAGTGAAGGGCTAATCCACACACAGGATTCCAAGTTGAGATGCTTGGAACTTCCTTCCTCCTCTCAAACCCTACTGTTGGAATGTGTAATTCCTGCAGGTGATGATTGTTGCATGGAGGGATATAATGATGGCCTGATGCCGGATGTTGAACTGTTGCTCAGAAATTACCTTTCCTGAGTGGGCACTTGAAGCCCCCCGAAGATAAGGGTGGGATTTCTGCTCGGAAACACTCGTGTGCTAAACAACACAACAGACTTAGCTAAATAGTTGAAGCCTGCAGAAAGTCATAAATGACAATACAATATCAATATTCAGAATGCCCTATATGGCTTCCATCCGTTTCCTTTTATGCTTGTGAGCTCTCACACCCTTGGCCCCACACAATAATGATCTTGCACACTTGGCCACTAAACTCTATAATGATTGTGCTTTCCTCCACTATCTCCACTACCTCCATGACTGCATTGTTGATTTGGTCATCTTGACCCCATCCACATGCACTGACCCACATTCACGCTAAGAAGTGGTTTATTCATCTTGACCCCATCCATATGCACTGATCCACATTCACACTAAGAAGTGGTTTATTCCTACTAAATGGATTTATGGGCCCCTCTACCCCCTTATTCATCTATCTTATTAACAAAAACAAAAATTAATAATCAAATTAGCCTAAATATAGAATCTTATTTCTATGGGAATAAGTCCTTCCCTGCACGAGCTCCTCCTAAACTCCCCCTGTTGATTATCACTCCATGCTGGTGAAGTTCCCCATGCCAACAAAGAATCACTAAAGCCCACTGGAAAATCTAAATGATCTTCCCCTATAAGGACTTGATCACCCCTAAGGGTAGATGAACTGTGAAAT
The DNA here is from genome assembly GCA_034641835.2 of Pinus albicaulis. NCBI lineage: Eukaryota > Viridiplantae > Streptophyta > Pinopsida > Pinales > Pinaceae > Pinus > Pinus albicaulis. The sequence goes on along the minus strand of CM076575.1, from coordinate 1,513,251,466 downwards.
CTAGTGATGCCCTGATCCCATGCCAGTCTCATGGGAGTGACACCATGCTTATGCTACACCACTCTAATTATTAAATAACACTCCTCTGCATAGGTATATACTTTTTGGCACAACTCTATGCAGCACTTGATGCCAATGCCATCAAGTACCATAGGGAAATCCACATGTACCCATGCATCCACCACTCTACTAGTGCATCCACCACAATGTGATCTACACATCCCCATCTTCCAAGGTACACGTAAGTGGTTCAACTCCTGACACGAAATTAGGAGTAATGTTGCTCTGTCGAACCTCAGTAGCTCTAAGGCCCAATGCATTGATTAGAGAGCACTGTCTCCATATAATGCTCTGTCCATAAGTATCCTTGGAGGCAATGCACCAAGTGCCTCTTGCACTGCATCATGTGTCACTCCACACCACCAAGTGTCTCTGCACTCCTCAACATGCCACTGTATGTTGAAACCTGCCCCTGCACATCACTGGATACCTCCTGCTCCTATTGTACCACTCTGTACCATCATATGCCTTGTCTATGTCAAGGCACCGTCTGGTGGCCTGTCAATTCCACCTCCCCCGATCAGCTCGTGCAAAAGTAGGCTAGTCACGCTGTGACTCCATGCATGATCGATATGCTGAGATAGCTCGTGAAAAGGGTGTACCCTCCTTCCAAACCATCCTGTCACTAGGGATGTTTGGGATTCTGATAGAGGTCTCAAAATGTGTGTGCGCCAAAACATCCAACCCATCATGCAACTACTACCATCACCTACTGACTCTATGATGTGACGAGAAATCCCACCTGAATCCCAATAGAAATTTGGCCCTTGTGTCCCTCTGATAATCCATGGACTCTATTGAAATGTGGCCATGGATGTATCCAACTACCTAGCCTGCTCCACGGGGTACCAACTCAGAATCTCTCACCATCCAATCCCAACATGTGGATGCTGCACCCTACACAACTCCGATCATATCATCCTTCTATACAACATTTCACTAGTGAAGCAGCCCTCAAAATACCCTACTAGCAACTAGGCCCTCCCGACTGCATCATTGCTCATCAAGGACAGCGCTGCTGGCCTCCGTGATAATGCATCTTCTACTACCTTGTCCTCTCCTTGGACATACTCAATCTCGATATCATAGGCTTGAATTATGTTGATCCACCTTTTTTGCCTCTCTTGTAGTTTCTCATGCTCAAGAAAATTTCGGAGATGGTTGTGGTAAGTATTACCCGAAATCTGCTGCCTACCAGATACTGCTAAAATTTGGCCAATGCATGCATAATCTCCAACATCTCTATGTCATATATAGAATACAACAACTCATGCGGCAGTAGCTTATGGTTCTTGAAAGCTATGGGATGGTCTCCTTGTAACAGAATTGCGCCTATTCCCTCCTTTGAAGCACCACACTCCAACACAAAGTGTTGTCTGCAACTCAACAATGTCGACCCGGAATAGCTTCTCATCTCCTCCTTGATCCTGTCAAGGGTACTCTGCACAATGATTGTCCTCTACTCCAAATCAACCATGTGCTCCAACGCCTGGTCATGCGGCTGCCCTGATGGCATGTCCCCAAAAATCTCCATCTGATGTGTCGAGACTATCTGGGGTGGATATGTATGCATGCCTCGGATCGGCTAATGCTTGGGAACAATTTTCAAAGATGCAATATTTCCTCCAACTGGTGGAAATGATCCTTCTGCTACTGTTGGTGGTAGTAGCTAATCTCCTCCTGATGCACTAGTGCTGGCATCTCTCTTCTGCTCCTCATACCCTTCCTCTTCTCCTTTACTGTCGGAGAATGCCTCAATGTAATGTGCCTCCGAGTTTCTTCTATCAAACCTCTCCACCAATCTTCGAGTGAACTCTGCATATGTAGTCACTCCTGCATGACCCAATCTGTGGAACCACCAGTCATGTGCTTCACCTTCAAGGTGCAACGCTGCTACCTCGATAGACTCCGGTTTCGCTACTTGGTGTAGCTGGAAATAGATAT